>PVKE010031075.1:0-19257 GCA_004027555.1 Craseonycteris thonglongyai
AGAGAAGGGGGAGGGCCCAGAACAGTCTCCATAGTTGCACATCATTGGTTTTTCCACATAGTTTCATTCCACAGGTGGGCATGAGGCTGCACAGGGCAGGAACTGGGCCAGGGTCTCACCCTGGTGAGAACTGAATTGGGGACACTCCCCAGTTCAGCATATGGGTCCACAAGGGCCGGGGCTGGGATTTGATCCTCCGTCACCAGGGCTACAAAGTGAGCTCTTAACACACTGAGCTGTTCCGGCCTCCCCAGAAATGTTATATATCTTGATTAAGATAATAATTGCATAGGCATGCATAGTTAGAATACTCTTAAGAATTTTGCATTTCATGCTATGTGAATTTTACATAGAATAACACACATGCACATACACACACAAACTCACAACACGTGGTATTAACCTAAATAAATTGTTAAAAAGCAGACAGTATTAAATGTTGGTGGTAATGTGTAATAACTGGAGCTCAATGACGTTTTAAGTATGATTTGGTAGGACCAATTTTCATAATTTTTTAAACTACTTATCGAACCTGAATATTTACATACTTAATTACCAAATGTATATTTTCAAGTATAACACAACTTAAAGTTACTCATATTAGTACAAGATATGTGTAAGAATCTTCTTAAGTGACACTATTCATGGTAGCAAAAAATGAGAAAATCTAGGGATGCTGGGATAACTCAGCAGGTTGAGTGCTTGTCTTACAACTAGGAGGTCAGGGGATTGAATCCCAGCCTTGTCCCACGCAAACCCATATGCTGAACTGTGGTGCAACTGTTAACTACTGGGATGGCAACTTCTCAGTTTGGTTCCAATCCCACGTGACCCATAGTCACCTGTGTGGAATGAAACCATGCCACAATTAATGATGTACAACTATGGAGGCTGCTCTGGGTCCTTCCCTTTTCTCCCTCCTCCCCATCACCTTCTATCAAACAATAAAATAAGTCTTTAAAAGAAAAAGAAAAATGAGAAAAATCTAAATTTTCTTTAAAATGAAATTGATAAATAAATTTTAGTTATATGTGGATAATAAAATTTAATTCTGTAATGAGAAAGAAGAAACCACAACTATATGCAGTAAATGGATGCACCTAATAACATAACATTGAATGAAAGAAACTAAACTATAAAGAATATATGCTATTTAATTTTATTTTTATTAAATTCAAAAACAAGCAAAAGCAATTTGTGGTGGTATAAGTCAAATTAGTGGTTATTTTGGGTGATGCAATGAATAGATTGAGATATGAGATTTGTGATAGAATAATACTACAGTAGTAGTTATATGTTAGCTATATGAAAATTGAGTTGTATTTTTATTTCTTATGCCCTTTTATATATGTATATTATTATTCAAAAAGTTTGCTTTAAAAACCCTTACAGAAGCTGGGATGGCTCAGTGGGTTAAGCACTCACTTTGCAGTGCCGAGGACCGGGGATCAAATCCCGGCCCCGGCCCGTGTGGAACCATATGCTGAACTGGGAGCTCCCCCAGTTCAGTTCTCTCTCTGTCTCTGTATCTCTCTCTCTCTCTCTCTCTCTCTCTCTGTCAAAATAAAAAAAAAATATATATATTAAAAAATAAAAAATAAAAACCCTTACAAACTATAGTATTTTCAAAGTTAAGTGTCCTTTCTTGCTGTCCTTTGCTATTATATTTGTAGAATCTTGTCCTAAAGGTCTTAACAGTTGGCTCCAGAAGTATGTCAATTTATTAGTATACAAGATATAAAGAAAACAAAAATATTGCTTATATGGATTAAAATGACACCCTCATTTGAAGTGTTGATAACAATTTCTTCTACAAGCGTTTAAAATAATGGATATAGTATTAAAAATAATAAAACAAACATTATGGCCAGGTTCAAAAACAAGATAAGAACATCTTTGTGAACCAGAAACTAAATAGAAACAGAAATGTATGCGGATCCTAAAGCTACAGGCCTACTGATATCCGTGTCTGAAAGCAAATAATGAGCAGCCAAGTTTAGTTATTCTAGATGAAAATGAACCAATTTTCTCTGTGTGAATTGGGGAAATAGGGCCATGTTTAATGTTTTAATTCAAAGGCTCTCTTCACACATGCAAATGATCTGAAAGAACAGATTCGACCACCAGTAAGGATTCCACCTTTATCAAAAGCTGCTACTCTAGAGAGGCACTGGTCAGACACCAGAAAATGAGTCATTCATTCACTTTCTAGTTCTATAATTGGATCTGGCATATCCCCATGGGAAAATAACATCCAAGTATAATTATTAGACCTGATTCTGAGTTAGGAAACTAGAGGCCTGGAAAGAGGTAATCACAAAACATTTGGACACCTAAAGTTGGTCATTAAAGGAAGGTGTGAACCGCCTTCTCCCCCACCAAAAATCTTTTACTCAAAATGAGTCTGCAATACAAATTTCCATGGGGGAAAAATATGCTTCTTAAGACAGTCAATAAAGTCAACAATCTGAATAATTATTTATTTCATATACAGTTTATTTTTTGCAAAATAACTTGACAGTATTAATTGTTTTGAGAATGTTTAGAAGAACAAGACTAAAATTTCCTTTAAAAAGATTGATGAAACAAAATCATGCAAACATGAAGAAAGATTAGGTGTCTATCAAAATAATAATTAGAAATCTGAGCTTCTTGGAGCTGACTGCCCTTGAGCAATTGTGCCCCATAAACGTGCTTTTACATTTATAAAATCTGAGGGGATGCTGAAAACCTCTCTTTTGCTTTATTTTATAACACCTAAAATATTTATATGAGAGTTCTTCCTAAGGATTAATGAATGTAAATATCTATTTTTTTTAAATCTTGGATATAAATAATATAGTCATTGAAAAGTGCAATAGTAAATATGCTCTATAAATGCAGTCAGAGGGTAAGTTAATGAACTGGAGAAATTCACAGAGAATAGAGTATAGAGAAAGGAAAAAAGTCATCAGGAGACATGGTTTGATTGAGAAATTCTGAAATCCATTCAAAACATTGGCAAAAAAGAAGAGAACGTACACACAATACTTGAGATAAGTTTCCAGATTTGAATAGTTATTACTTTTTAGATTAAAAACATGTCCTGAATATGAAGTTGGTTTAATTAATAAAATAAAAATGAATATCCACTAATGTAATGTAGTGAAATGTTATATCATCCAAGGCAAACACAAAACAAAACAAAACAAAACAAAACAAAACAAAACAAAACAAAACAAAACAAAACACCAAAACTGTATTACAACCTGTAAATAAATAGATTGCTTTTCAATAAAAAATAATACATGACTGATGGAAAGTGACTTCTCATTAACAAGAATGGAGTCCAACAAACAATGTAGAATATGTTAAAATTAAAGGCAGGGTGACATTGATGCTGTAAGAGAATAATTTTGTACCCTGCTTTTGTATTTTTTGGAATGAAAGCAAAATAAAGAGATTTTCAATTATATAAAGACTAATATATTTACAACACAGAGATCTTCATAAAAAAAACTATTAAAGGAGAAAAAGTGAATATAGAGATATGTAATTGGATACAAGAATATAATGTATATAAAATTAATAAAACATTTTGGTTATTGATTAAACATTGAATAAAACAATATATCATTTTTGTGAATTATTTTCAAAAAGTTAAAATAAAAATGGGGAAAGAGGACATACCATAAAATATTGCTTTTATTTATCATTGTAATTAAAATAATTCACAAAAATAGGTGATTCACATATAGACATTGGAAAAAATACATAAGATTCTTTTTATTAACAGAAAATACTGTCTACATCAAAAATATAATAGAAAATAGAAACTTCAAATCGATAAAATTGTCTATTGACATATAAAAGTAAAAACAATCTAGTGAATGCAATAAAAAAGATAATTATAATACAGTAGTACTCTACAATGTACCTAGATAGAAAAATAAAACAAACTAATTTATAAACAAAAGTAACAGAAAAGGGAAAACCGGGATGGCTCAGCGGGTTGAGCGCTCGCTTTGAGGCCCTGAGGACCGAGGATCGAATCCCGGCTCCGGCCCAGGCGGACCCACATGCTGAACTGGGGAGTTCCCACAGTTCGGTTCTCTAGCTGTCTCTGTCTCTGTCTCTCTCTCTATCTGTCAAAAGTAAAATAAAAATAAATATTCACTGAAGATAAAATAATTACTCTCTATAAATATAAAAAGATATAAAAAAAAGTAACAGAAAAATATTAGATATATTGATTTATTATATTAATGACATCGATACTTTGCATGTCCCTGATTCATATTCTTTGCCAGGTGAGTTTTTGTTCTCTTCCCTTAAAGAGAATCTCAGTTTAGCCAAGTGACTGACTTGGTTAGGATGAAGCAGAAAGGACAGAATGCTGGTTCCAAACCTACAGGGTTTGTGTATTTCTGGTTCTCTCTCGAAAGTCTGATTTTGCCATTAGAAGATTTTGACTAGGCAAGATTACTGGTCCCAGAAGGAGGATAAGATGCACATCAAGCAGATGAACCAGCTGAGCAGAAGCCAGCTGTGTGGTGTGCATTTTGTTTGCTTACCTATTCATTTGTTAGTAATATTTGGGTGTGTTCACCCTTTATTCCTCACCCTGGGGTCCATTATGGCTATTACATAGGAGTAAAGCTTCTATGAGCTTTTAGGTATGATTTTTTTGTGTGGATAAGTTTTCAAAGTATCTCATTTGGGTTTTAATTATTTCCCTGATGGCAAATGTTGAGTGCCTTTTTGTCTATCTCTTTTATGTGAAATCTTTGTATAAATATTTTGCCCATTTTTACTGAGTTGTTTTTATTTTTATTAACTAATCATAGGCTTTCTTTAAGCCTGTCTAAGATCTATGGTTTCTGAATATTTTTATACAGACTTCCATTTGCATTTAAATTTTAATGCTTTTTTTCAGAATAGAAAAAAAATGTTAATTTTATTATTATTATTATTTTTTTATTGTTTTTGACACAGAGAGAGAGAGAGAGAGATATGCAGAGACAGAGAGAAGGGGGAGGGCCCCGAACAGTCTCCATATTTGTACATCATTGGTTTTTCCACATAGTTTCATTCCACAGGTGGGCAGGGGGATGCACAGGGCAAGAACTGGGCCGGGGTCTTCACCCCGGTGAAAACTGAACTGGGGGCACTCTCCAGTTCAGCATATGGGTCTGCATGGGCCGGGGCCGGGATTTGATCCTCGGTCCCCGGGGCTGCAAAGTGAGCGCTTAACCCACTGAGCCATCCCGGCTTCCCCTAAAAAGAAAATGTTATTTTTTTATGAAATACCGTACATGAATTATTTTCTTTTATGGTTTTGCTTTTTGTGTCCTATGAAGGAAATTTTGCTGCCCCAAATGCCATGATTATATATATGTTTAGAAATTTTATAGTTGTCCGTAATTTTCAGTCCTCATAACCAGGATGTCTGCTTTCCTTTTAATTTTATAAATGATTGGTTGGCTTTCCTTTTAATTTTATAAATGATTGATTGGGATACAACATTGGCTTGGCTCAGTCCAAAGGTTATTTTCCTCATTTTGAACTTTCCAAATATTTAAGAAGTAAGAAATGCAATACAATTCCTCTGGGATAGCAGCTCCAACTCCATTTTGAAGTTATTTTTCACAACCTAAAGCTATCTTTAGTTATGTTGTTTTTTGTGGTAGTTAATTTTGAAAATTAGCATGGCTTTTCTTTTATTGTTAATCAAATAAGGAAAACAAACAAAAATAAGAAAATGATATTGTTCCTATACCCTTATTTCAATATGAAACCCTGTCAAAGGCAGGCAATGTTCTTTAAAAAAATGAATTAGCTTAGTGAATGCCAAGATAACTCAACAGGTTGAACACCTGCCTTGAAACAATGAAGTCTGGGGATGGAATCCCAGCCCTGGCCTGTGCAAAACCACATGCTGGACTGTGGCACAACTGGTCACCACCGAGATCGCTCAGTGCGAAGGTTCTTGCCTCATGTGGAAGTCCCCTGGTTCTATTCCTGCCCTACGCAGCCTCTGCCCACCTGTGTAGATTGAAACCATGTCACAACTAATGATGTACAACTATGGAGACTGCTCTGGGTCCTTCCCCTTCTCTCTCTGTCTCTCTTTCTTACCTTTTCTCAAACAATAAAACAAATCTTAAAAAAAAACAAACAAATTAGCTTAACATTTTGACTTACTTAAAGTAATACAAATGTTATTGTACATTTTTGCGTTTTTTTGATATTATAAAATTATCAGTTTATTATTAAAATATGCTGAATAGCTGTTATTATGACACATTAAAAATAAGTTTCTTGTTTTCATTTATTTGAACATACAATAGCCATTTTTGTTTAAAGATTGCTGTCATTTGTAGGAGATGCGCGCCCTCTTCTGGTTCGATAATAAAATTGTTTTTCTTTTAAAATTTTTATTTATTGTTAAATTTATTAGGGTTACGTGGGTTAGTAAAAACTACATAGGTTCCAGGTGTACAACTCAATAGTACTTTGTTTATGTGTTATAATATGTGTTCACCAGCCAGAGTCAGCTTTCTTTCCATCATCATATATTTAGCTTCCCCTTCCTTCTCCTCTTCCTCCCTTTCTCCTTACCCTCAGGTAACCACTAAAGAAAGCAACAAAGAAACAAAATCTCATGGTTCTGTAATGAAAATGTTGATCAAACAATACTCCCTCTAGCTGATTCATCTTGCCTTTATATTCTAATTAGTTTCCCTTTGCGGTCAAAACTATTTAGTGAAATCATTGCATTTTGCTCTGTTCTATCCTTAGTCACGTTATAATAGACAGACATTATTTCTCAACTTTTCTCATTTTGCTCTCATTCTTGTTATTCTTTCTCTAAGGGCACAGTAAAAGGTTGCCTCTTTAATGTTTTTATTCCTTGGGTTAGGAAAACATGTTTCAAATATTGGATTCCAAGCAAGACTATCATATTTTTTGAAAGGAAAATAAAAAAAAAAAAGAAAGAAAAGAAAGGAAGAATGGCAAAAGAGGGAAGTTTGCTAAACTTAGCAACTCAAGGTAGTTAATAACTTGGAGGATATAAGAAGGATACCAAGAACATGCTTTCTCCCCGTTTTACTTACACACACAAACACACACACATGCACACCTCTATGATACACCTATAATTATTTTTGACCAGTGATATGTTCACCTATTTTACTCAGTACATGTGTATGTAGTCTTCGCCATAGTAATCCTGAGTGTACTCCCTCGATTGGCAAATAAAAAAAATGGAACAAACAAACAAGCAAACAAAAAACCAAAAACCCAAAGCAAACAGAAAATATAGACTGTGAGAGAATAATATTTAAGAAATATAGGGAAATGTTTTACTACACTTGTCATTTTTAGAATGGCCAAGAATATCGCCTCAGTCTTTTTAATTAATCAACAGTTAGAATCACAGTCAGTTTTGATAGATAATGCTATCAAAACATTGCTAAGTAAGAGGTAAGAAGTACACTTTTAGCAAGATGCCTTTGAACACATGCATTCCACATGGAGGGCTCACTTAATATTTTTGTTCAATTAGCAGGTCAAGCCAGAGAGTAAATAAAATTTTCATGTTTTATTCTTAGAACTTAGAATTTAGATTCTTAAATCAGTGTTAACTTTGTCTACAGTAAAATTAGTTATAATACAGAATAGAAAATACTATCACACTAAGGTGGGGTGGAGTTCCTTACCCAATAGAATTATCAACTACAGCAATCAAAGCCATCAGATAGTTGCTCATTTCTACTTGTCTCTTTACTCATATAGAAAACATATCTGTGCTAACAGAACCTGTATATGTAAGATAGTAGGGAGGAATTCACTGGCAACAACATTTTAGGCAACATTGCATTAAAAAATCAATTTTAATTAAAAAAATAAACTACAACGTTCATATTTTTTCTTACCACTGTTCTTAGATGCCTGAGTAAAATCAATACTGATGAAATTAAAAATACTGATTTATTCTCTCAGTTTAGAAAATTGAGATAATTATCCTGATAACTCAGATTTAAAGGGAGGGCTTTTCAGTAACAGAACAGAACAGAACAGAACAAAAAATGGGGTTACCTTGTTTTAGTTCTACTATAAACCAAGATTGTAAATGGGTATTGTTTATTTTATTTAGCAGAAAAACACTGGTGAAAGTCATTATATATGAAATGAGAATTCAATTGGCTGTCTGCTCTTTAATATTTATTCATTTAAGACAAAAAGTCTGAATTGTTTAGGCTTAAAAAAAATTGGGTGTGAAAGTCAGAAATAAGAGCAGCAATAGATGGCGCTAGAAGATCATAAGTCTCTGAGATACATCCACGATTTCCTCTTCCTTTCCTCCTACAATCTCCATAGTACACTTGGCAGTGAGTTGGAGGTGGGGACAGAGAGAGAATCACAGCTGCAGCGGTGGGACACTAATTCCCTTGCCTGTGTTTTCTGGAAGAAATCCTAAATGTGTTGGGGGGAAAAGCCAGTGGTCGATTTACTACAGAGATTCTGTCCAAGCCACAACATTAACTGTTCCATTTAGAATGAATAAAAAATAGATAAAGGAAGTTCCATACTGACTTTTGTCAGGGGTTTCTGCTCCTTCATGTGCTGCTACCGGTAATTGAGAGCTTGCTGTTTACGAAAGCTCAATGAATGTATTTGTCAATAAGATAATCATTACATTTTTTTCCCCTACTGACAACCCATAATCACTTAAGAAGTACACATTTTTCTTTGTATTTTTTCCAACAAAACTGACACAAAGACATTGAAACCTTTCATTTCTTTCTTTAAACCGGAAATGGAGTTTATTCTATAGCAACAAATTTAATTAATTAATTTTATTTTGTAAACCCTTCAAGGCTCTGCACAGAACCTCCCTCCAGCCTCACGATCTCACTGCTATGACTCATCTTTAACCACTTGCAGCTTTGAACCACATCCAGCCCTGCTTTTTCCCACAGCTCTACTAATCCTCTTCCACAGGACCATGAAGACTGCCTTTAAATCCAGCAGAAGATGTTTCTGACATTTTTTTTTTGAAGGTTATAAAAACTATTTCCAGGTCCAGGAGTGGGGAATGCCATGTGGGTGTTTGGCACAAATCAGTGGCTATCATTCCTCCTTCTGTCTAGCTACTAAGAAGGATCTTAGAAAAAAAAATCCCAGCATTGTGTAAAAATATACCCCCCAAAACTATTGTTTCCAATACTGTATTCTCAATGGTAATATTTAAATAACAAATCAGTTTTGAAGATAAATTGTTATTGAATGTGGAATTGGATGCTCTATTTTTAAATGTTTAATGACTCAGAGAAACAGTATAGAGTGTTTTAGGTTTATTTTTTCACTGATGGGGTTTATTTTTCTCTTATTTTTTTCCTTCCTTTATCAGTGATCAAAAGCCAAACTGACCTATCTAAATGTAAAATTCAGTCACACATGTGATGTTAAACAATTTCTATTACCAGGAATCACCATGGATTATTATCACAGAGATAAAAATTGCAAATTGAGAGAATCTCTTCTTTCCCTTCTTCTTTCCTCATCATCCTTCCCTCCCTCCCTTCTCCTCCCTCCTTTCTTTTTTCCTTTCCTTTCTCTTTTATTTCCCCCTCACTCTTTCTTTCTCTTTCCTTCCCATATACAGCCCGTAAGTATTTTTGAATTCTTATTTCCTTCGTGAATATTTTGCCACAAATTGTTTCTCCTAATTTCCTAATTGTATCTATGTATTGACTTTTAACAAAGAAGAGAGAGAGAGAGAGAGAGAGAGAGAGAGAGAGAGAGAGAGAGAGAGAATTATTCCATGTTAGAGAGGAGCAAATAAGTTAGAATGTTTTCTGTCTGTTTTCTAGTTGGTCAGTTCACAGTTTAAAAGCAAGTATATAAAAATGATATTATATAAAATAGCATGATTGAGATGGAATTTCTTTAGTCCACTAAATGATATTAAATATGAATCATTCTATTAAGAAATTGAGTGATACTTAAAAATAATTTGAGCTGTTACTCCTACATTACTTTTAGCAGTTTTTCCTTCGGAATTACATTGTGCATAGCAACATTACCTGAGATTTTCTTCACAGATGGATGCAGGGACTAGATTTCTTTTTTGAGATTTTTCTATTTTAATGACTATAGAATTTAAATGACTAAGCCTCAGTTTGCAATGTAATAGAATTATATGGAAAGTAGTGTAGGTAGGGTTTGAAGTAGTAGCTGTAGAAAAAGTGAGCTGTTCAAAAAGGGGTCTAGAGACATTAGTCTACTTCTCAAGGAATAAAGAAAGAAGAGTATGCTAATCCTTTTTCTTGTCTATAATTAAATTTTGACAGTTTTTTTTCTTCCAGATTTTTTGAAAAATCTTGTCTTTATAGGAGCAGCAGAGACTTCTTATTCTCACAGGGTAAATCCCAAAGATAACGTTTCCTCACAATCAGTGTTATCGCAGATTTCCACTAAAAATATCCTACATGTTAGAAGAGATTGTGTGTGTGTGTGTGTGTGTTTTCCAGCTAAAGAAATTAGAAAGATTTTTGACAAGATTCATAGGCTCAGATCCAAAAAAATGTTTAAGAACACTCTAATAATAACCTATCCCACAACATATTTAGTGGTGAACAACCATGGTTGTTGAGTTTTATACCTTTTACTCATAATGGTTTTTGTGAGGTGTTCTCCTGCGCCATGTCTTATTCCACTGGAAAACATTTTTGAGGCAAGAGGAATTATTGACACCTTCCTGTTACTAACAAATGATCATATTATCATATCTATCAAGTCTCAAACCTCAATTCTAATTTTGTTGTTCTCTGTCTATAAGACAGAATTTTTAAAGTTTTATTGTTATAATTTTTTGACAGAGACAGAGAGAGATAGAGACAGAGAGAGACAGAGAGAAGGGGAGGGCCCAGAGCTGTCTTCATAGTTGTAATGTCATCAGTTTTTTTAAATGGTTTTGTTCCACACAGGTGGCCGGGGGACGAGCAGGGCAGAAACTGGTCCAGGGGCCTCCCCCATGGGAGGGAGGCATGCCCCTTGAACCAGGGGCAGAACTTGGGGGTGATAACCAAACTGGGGCCTCCTGGATGAGAAGCACATCCCAGTTCAGCATATGGGTCCACACAAGCTGGGGCTGGGATTTGATCCTTGGTCCCTGGGGCTGCAAAGCAAGCACTTAACTTGCTGAGCCATCCCTGCTTCCCTTATAAGACACATTTTAAAAATTATATTGTAGTCTGAAAAATAAAAAAAACAATAACAAAAGTAGAATGAGTTTTAAATTATTTTTTATTGAAATATGGAGTGGTAATCGGAAAGTCATTTAATGAAGGACAGTTAAGAGAACACCACAGAAACTCAGGTAAAAAGTATTTATAATTGAGTTAGGTTTTTGGTTGCCAAGATTAAAATAGTAAAGTTTTTAAAATGATAAATTTGGAGAAATGTGGTAAGTGAAAGAGATTACGATATGGTGCATGTTATGATTATGTTACATTTTGGGTGTTGAGATAAGTTGAAGTATTTTAGGTAAAACTGTTGGGTGAGTTACTGGATATTTGGTCCCATACATTAGCATAGCAGGATAGGCTGGATATATAAATTTATAAGACAACATACTGGTGTTAATTTAAGTCATCAGCAATTACGATGAAATTGACTGGAATAATTATGATAAAGGCTGTGTGGTAAGAAAGGCAAATAAGATTTTGATGTACAATTTACCACAAGAGTTGTATGAGGCTGGAACAATGGAATGACAGTTCAACTGAGAGTCAAACTGGAGGCAGATGATGTTAGAACGTGCTTTTATAGAGCCGTGCTTGCAGCAGATTTATGCTAAAATAGTCCTATGTAAGTGAATTGAAACAGATGTGGCTTTCAGGCACTGTGACTTTAGAAACCCAGGCTAACTGGGACTTATTTCACATGGGTGAGCATTACACTGAAGAGAAAGAATTCTCTCTGCTCTATGGAGCCTGCGGAATCATCAGCTTAGGCCCTGAAGTGTTCAAAACTGCTCTTCCAATGTTAAAACTCGATGTTGGATAAGTCAAGTGTGGCAAACGGGGACTTTCTGAGAACTTTCCTGACTATTCTGTTGAAACTTCATGGCAAGAATAAATGAGATCTTTGGGGCTGGGTAGACAGTCATGGGCATATCAGCCAAGACTTTTTCAGTTGTGAATAACTAAACTCAAAATCAGTTTAATCATTACACTATATATCCCAGTGTATGTAATTGCCTTTGGTTCTGATATTCCACATGGTTGGGCTCCAAGTCTTGAATATTATTAAGACCCAACTTCTCTTTTCAGGTTGTAGATTCACATGTCTCTGATTATTTTATTCTTCAGACAGAATAAAATAAGTACTTTCTCATTAAAACACCATAACAGAAGTCCCAAGAGTGCCTCTGACTGCCTGGTGTAGATAATGTGTCTATCCTAAATAGGCTGACGAGACATACCATTTTAAATGGGAAAGAAAACAACAGTACTATCCTGTTTCAAACGGTACATGGGGTCAGCCTACTGTCACTTTGCATTTAACCCAGTGAGACTAGGCTGACCCTATGGACCAGTTGAGACAGGACAGTACCGTTGTTTTCTGGTCTAATCAGCCTGACCTTAAACCAATTACTATAGCTAGAGACTGATATATTGCTTGTGCTGGTCTGGTTGTCTTCTGCCTATCTTTTTACTTGGGGAGACAGGTCAGCTCCATGAAGGATTTTGTTACATGAAGAAAGGAAGAAGATTCTCTGGACAGATAGAAAAGGATTCATGTCCCTCAAATGGAAATCCATACCATAGCCTGCCTACCACCCTCTCCCATGCGCTGACATTATGACCTGCCTCTTCCATTGCTCTCTAGCCTTCTGGCTCTGCCTTGCATGTTCTAAGGTTATTTCAGGTCAAGACCTTTAGAGTGCTGTTACTTTCTCCAGAACGCTGTTCCCCAGATCTTCTCACATTTGCATTTCTCTCAAATTTCAAGTCTTTCCACTTATGGGCATTAAAATAAAATATGTTCCCCAGTCACTAGATATTTTATATGGAACAGATAATAAAATAGTGTGCACTTTATTTAAAAACATGCAAGCGCTGATGAAAATATATATCACTGCAGCTGTAATTCCACATCAAACCTTAATAGTCAGAATTAGGCAAGAAGGGCATGCTTCTGTGAGCTGAGGGCCTCTCACACGGGAAGCTCACCTGGGCAAGTACCGAACTGGGGTCCACACCCCAGTTCAGCATATGGGTCCACAAGGGCTGGGGCTGGGATTCAATCCTCAGACCCTGGGACTGCAAAGCAAGTGCTCAACCTACTGTATCACCCCAGCTTCCCTATACTTTTACTTTTAGAACTAGATACAAGTCTTGCAAATAGCATACAGTTATGATTTACCATTTTATGAAGTAAGGTGATCTCTGCCTTTAATTTGAAATGATCAGTTCATTCAATTTTGATATAGTTGATTCTGTAACTAGTTTCACGAGTTTTTCCCTATCATTATTTTTCTTCAACTTTCCTCCTTCCTGTCTTCTTTTGATGAAAAGTATTGCATTGTTATTACATTTACTTTAAACAGTCAATTATATATTTTAAATTACAAAATGAAAGAGAAAAACCTTTTATATTTAACCATAGATTTTTATTTTTGATGCTCTTTATTCCTTTGGTAAATTCTTTTATTCATTCCTTTTATAATAGTTTACATATAATACCCACTTTTCTTTAGCATGAGGAACGTCATTTAACATTTATTGAAGTTGGGTAAGCATTCTTTAATCTTTGTTTATCTGAAAATGTAGATTTTTTAAAAAAAGATTTGTTTTATTGTTTGAGAGAAGGTGAGAGAAAGAGAGAGAAAGAGAGAGAGAGAGAGAGAGAGAGAGAGAGAGAGACAGAGAGAGACAGAGAGAGACAGAGAAGGTGAAAGGGACCAGTGCAATCTCCATAGGTGCAAATTGTTAGTTGTGACATAGTTTCATTTCACACAGGTGGATGTGAAGCCATTCAGGTTGGGAACTCAAACAGGGGTCTCCTGCATGGGAGGCAAGAACCTTCTCCACCAAAGCCATCTCCATGGTTATCAGTTGTGCTGTAGTTCAGCATATTGGGTTGCATGGGCTGAGTCAGGGAATGAAATCCTGGACCCTGCAATTGCCAGGGAAGCTCTCAGCCATTGAGCTATTCCGTCTTCCTCCTGAAAATGAAGATACTTTGGTTTCATATGTGAAAAGTATTTTCACTAAATATACAATTTGACTTTTAAAAAACAGTAGATATATATCTTTATTTTTATCTCACATCAATTGTTTCTAATGAGAAGTTAGTGGTTATTTTTACCATTGTTTCCACATCCATGTGTCATTTTCCTTTATATTTTTAAAATATAATAACTACTTTCAGTGATTAAAAAATCAAACTTATTGGGGTAACGTTGGTTAAGAAATTATACAAATTTCAAGTTATAACTCTATAATACATCATGTATATATTTCATGGTTTGTTCATCACCCAAAGTCAAAAGTTTTCTATCTCTTTGATTGAAGGTATTTTAACTAATTTGTTTCAGTTTGTTTGTTTTTTAACTTTCTGTCTAGTTGAAGTCTAGCTAATTAGGTATCTAATTTTTGAACACTTTTGAAAAATTCTTAACCATTTTTGCATTTTTAAAGAAAATATTTTAAACTATTTGAAAAATTCTGCACCATTTTCAAATTTTATTGTACCGCACCCACTTCTGAGATTACACACACACACAAACACACACACACACACACACCATAGAACAGGACACCACATTTAGAGAAGTGGGGCTATGTAGCCTTACCAGCTATGTAGCCTTGATCAAACTACTTGACTATATTTACCTGTTTGCTCACCTATAAAATGGGTAAAATAACAAAACCTACTTACATTTAATTAAAATTAAAATAGTATTTAAAATACTTATATAGTACTATGGCCTAAGGGGTAGTCAAAGTTCTTTATAGGTATTCATTCTAATATTTATAACAACCTATAGGATACAAATTATTATTAATTTTATTTAATAACGAGGTAACTTATCTAAGGCCATCCTGGTAGCATATGGCAGACATATGATTTGAACGCAGGTGTTCTGCTTCAGAAGCCAGGCCCTGATGACCATACTATGCTGCACGTTGAGTGAGTTAAACATGTGAAACACTTAGAAGAATACTTGCCAAATTGCCAGTACAAAACACATTTCAGCTTTCATTATTAAAATACATATATTTTAAATTTACCTTGGGTCCATCATATCTATGCGAAGGCTATCTGAAAATCAGGGAAGATTGCCGTGTGCCTTGGATGATTTTAGTAAGAGAACCTCTTTAATCTAGCAAAGTATTTCCTCCGTGCCCGTGGGTCATCAGGCTGAAGAGGGCAAGCATGAAGTGCCTTCACGGATGTGTGCCTTGTCAAAGGCCAGTTTGGTGTGTGGAATGTTTCTGATTGATAGCCAAGGACAGTCAGTGTGCTACTACATTTTGCTGAAAGTTAGTTAAAAAGAATGCAGTCTAGAGTAAGGATTCAAGGAATCAGGACCTCATCATCAGGATATTTTAAACTAAAACCTGATTCTCCCAGAGCCCATTGCAAGACAATGAATGAAAAACAGGGAAAGGTTACACTTACAAGTTATTTCGCCATTACTGTTTTTGAACATCTTTTTCCCTTTAAACTTACGTTCTTTCTTTTCAAATAGAAATAAATTTAGGTTAAATGGAAACAAATAATATTAGTACAAAGTGTTTGTGGAAAAGAGAAAACTCTGTTAAGTAGACTGATTAAGGTGAAAGTTGATTATTAAAAATGATTACATTGGGAATGTTGGGGTAGTTCAGCAGCTGAGTTCTAGACTTGCAATCATAAGGTCCATGTTTGATTCCCAGCCCTTGGCCCATGCAAACCCATTTGTTGAACTGTGATGTAACTGGTAACCAGCATGGCAGTGAAGGTTCTTGCCTCCCATGCAGGAGGTCCGCGGTTTGATTCCCACCCCATGAAGCCCCACACCCACCTGTGTGGAATGAAACCGCGTCACAGCTAATAATGTACAACTGTGGAGACAGCACTTAGCCCTTCCTCCTTCTCTCTCTCACCTTCTCTCAAAACAATAAATTAAATCTTTAAAAAAAAAGATTGCAGCAATTTCAGGTTTCTTTTAATAGGTGATTGTTATGCTTAAGTTTATCACACACGTGAATTCTCCCATCATCTTTTATCTTATGCAGTTTAGGATTGTGTGTTGATTGTTATTTGACATTGTGCTGGACGTATGAAGAATGAGGACACCAACTCCAAAAATATCTACTGTGCCTATTACTTATTTATTAAAATGTTTATGAAGTACCTATCATCCATAGACTCTGTGGCTACCATTAGAAATATAGTATAGCCACTGTGCTGTAGAATCAGGAACCTGCACTAGAGTAAAAGACATGCAAATGCAGAGCTGCGTGGTAAGTCTTCTTAAAGCATCATTCCCACTCCAACACACTAAATGATAAAATGCTCTGCCAGGCATCAGAGGACAGTAAAACTATATATGGAGGAAGAAGCTTCTTTCAAAGCAACAAGGGGGAAGAGAGAAACAAAATTTGATTATCACTCATGTCCCTGGAGTGTTGGTGGAAAATTAATTCCAACAAGGAAGTAAAAGAGTCCCAGCAATGTTTTCATGTATCTATATAGTTTATCATAGCCTGGATCATGTCTTTCCTATCCTTCCCACTAGCAATACGTCAAGGAATCAAAGGAAGAGAAGGGCCACTCTAGATTTCAATGGTTGGGAAACACTTCTTTAGCTCTCACCCTTTGCTGACTTTCTCCCATTGTAAAAAATCAACATACTTCTTATCAGTAGGTCTCAAAGTGGGGAAATATAGAAAATAAAGATGAAATATTTGACTTACTTATCTTAGCATTCTTTCACACTCCTAAGATATGTGAGAAGGGACAGATGTAAAATGAGAGAACATTTGACTTGGCTTCTCTTTACAGGAGACTGGATGTTTGTGTCTTTTATTATAATTGTTGATTACATCTTCTAGATAAAATGCATCCATTTTTTAAAAATCTTTCATTCTCATTTGTATTTAGTCTCAACAGGACTTATTATCAAGGACTCATATTTTTCCCTTGGTGAAAGGGTAGGTACCTAATCAAACCTAGGCCAGTTATGCACAACTCCTAGAATTTTAAACTTGTACAAAGGATAATTCAAAGGTAGCTGAAAATAGTCAAAACTAATTTATTTTTATGACAGCATCTGGAGAAAAGGGAACCGTTTATTAGTTCCTAGTATTTATATCTCAGAAAATGCTTCAGCATTTGTACTTTCAGAAACTTGATGCTTCAACATTTTTTGGACCACCCTTATCAGTAATATATAAAATTTTACAAAGACAAAATAGTTTCTGATAACTTCAACGTTTTTACTTTCTCTACTTATTATGTTTTTCTTCCTTACCTCATACTTTAAGGCTTAGTGCAAATGATGACTTCTATGAAAACTTCTTAACTTTGGTTTTCTCCAGAAGAATACATTATTTATAAAACCTCTTGTTTTTGTGTCATTTAAAAAATATTTCTCTCTTGTAGTCTTCCTAACATATGTTTGTGGCTAAGTATATGACTCTTCTAGATGGTGAAGTATTTTCAAGGTAGGCAATACAACCTTTTAATTTTTGTGACCTCTGTACAATTTTTTCTCATGTAGATGTGAATAGAGTAACAACACATAAAGAGAGGTTTTTGTTTGTTTGTGTTTTTTTTGTGTGTGTGTGTGTGGAATGAGTATGTGAATAATTTGACTCTAGTGGCAGGTGTCTATTTTCCTAGACTGTTCCTTAAACTTAAATCAAGACATTAATCTGAAATAAACAGATCTAACCCATTTCAGCATTATAACCAACATTTTATTTTGCATTTGCAAAGCTGAGTAGGCTATCTGAGTAAACACAACCACAATGTCTGATAAATAAGTACACATTGGCTTAGGAAAGAATGGGAGATATTTAGAATATTTAGTTTTCAATGTGGGTAGCTAGTATTTTTTAGAGTTCTATGAATGCCAAAAAATAAAGGCTACAAGACTTCAGCTGGCCTCATTCTATCTTATATCTTCTTTATAATTTATACCCTGTCTACTTCCAGAATATGAATTTTGAGGTTTCTTAAAATAAAACATATCTAATGGAACCAAATAAAGCTAAAAAATAAAATCACAAATCAGTAAATGGGAAAATGTTTTTTTTCCAATAATTTAAGTTTAAATTTCTTGAACCAACAAAAATGAAAATATGATGGTTTGTAAAGTTTCATCTGCTCAAAGACAGTACATAGTTACTAATTAATGTATGAATAGCCCTAATTTTTCCTTTTTATATTTGACATTTTAATTTAAGGCTGTGAAAACAAAAACAAGCAAAGAAAAAACAGAAAACTTGAAATAGGCTTGTCAAATGATGAAAATTCATCCTTCCTAGGGAAGCAGAAGGTAGCCTATTTTGCTTCACTGCTCTTGTACTCTGCTGGGGTTTGATTCTTTTTGAGTCATAGTCTGGATTATTTTCCTTATCTTCTTTTTTCTCATCCATTTCTTTACCTTCATCATCATCATCATCATCATCATCACCATCATCATCATCATCATCAGCAGCAGCAGCAGCAGCAGCATTTTTAATAGCTTCTCCATTAAAGTGTAACCCTGATCTTGGGATTATACACTCAGGTAGAAAGTGCTAGTTTCAAAGTCTGCAGCAGGATAGCTCTAGTAACAGCAGCCAGATCTCCACTCTCAGAAATTTCAGGAAGGGCCAAAAAAAAAAAAAAAAAGAAAGAAAAAAAACCTAGAGTCATTGGAAACCGAACCATTTTGGTTACAATACAAACTGTGCCATATCCCTTGTGTTTCTGCTTCTTTTGAATGGTTTTCAAAGTGACATTTTTTCCTTTTTTTTTCTAGTCTATCTGGCACCCATAATTTCTAGTTCATCAAAAGAAAAGGGGGGGAAAGCCGGGACGGCTCAGCGGGTTGAGCGCTCGCTTTGAGGCCCCGAGGACCGAGGATCGAATCCCGGCTCCGGCCCAGGCAGGACCCACGTGCTGAACTGGGGAGTTCCCACAGTTCGGTTCTCTAGCTGTCTCTGTCTCTGTCTCTCTCTCTATCTGTCAAGAGTAAAATAGAAATAAATATGCACTGAAGAT
>PVKE010031076.1:0-19251 GCA_004027555.1 Craseonycteris thonglongyai
GAGATTGGCCTATAGTTTTCCTTTTTGGTATTGTCTTTCCCAGGTTTTGGTATTAGGGTGATATTAGCTTCATAGAAAGAGTTGGGTAGTACTGCCTCCTCTTGAATTTTCTGGAGTAGTTTGAGGAGGATGGGCGTTAGTTCTTCTTTGAATGACTGGTAGAATTCATTGGTAAAGCCATCTGGTCCAGGCCTTTTGTCTTTGGGCAATTTTTGGATAATTGTTTCAAGTTCTGTACTGTTGATTGGTCTATTTAGGTTATCCAAATCTTGCCTGAAGCTTCTTAGCATCACCTGGGATTGCCACTCTTTCACAGAGGCTCGGTGATGTCGGGTGACTTTCTCTAGGTCATGTAGCTCTTGCAAGGTTTAGCTCAGATTTGATCCTCGTTCTCTGGAACTCCAAAGTCAACTTTTTACGCTTCCCACTGCACTCTCCTTTAAAAGGATGCATATGGGTCAGAATCACAAACTGGTTAAATGATTGTACAACATCAAAAAAAGAAAGTCTCATCCAGGATGAACAGTTTACTCAGGATACATCTCTATCCTATTGTCAAATAACCTTCTGTTCTTGTCTCCTCTCACCTGAGTTTCCCCTCTCACTCCACAAGGTGGCAATATTCAGCAGTTAGGTATAATGCAACTCATGTAGCAGGGATCCCTGAGGGTATTAACCCGTCAACCTTATTTTAGCACCTGCAAGAAAAGACGCTCAACGTATGTACCCTGAATATGCTGGATAGAACAAACATGAGAACCTCAGCATAAAAGTATCCTTCAACTCTCCTCACCCCCAGAAGAACAAAACTGCACTCTCAGGGGTTTACCTGGTACTTTGTTCCTACATGACAAGTAGAGTCAGAAAAATAAGAAAAAATGATGAAAATAGGATAAGAAAAGGAAAGAAAGACAAAAAAGGCAAATAATAAGGAAGCCAGGGTTAATGGTAAAGGAAAGCAAGCAAGAAAGAAAAGGGAATGTTCTGAATATGAAGACCCTATGTGTCTAGAAACCCAGATCAAATCAGAATTAGAGGAAGTTACTTGGCCAGGGTCACACAGCAGTCAGAGTATAGTCATCTTTTGGGCTGAATTTTCAGCCACTAGGCACCCCCGGGGTACTGAATGCATAATTAACTCCAGAATCAAAGGCTCATAAATTGCTAGAATTAAAACTGACCCTAGAACTACCACTTACAGAAAGATGGAATAGGCATATATTTCCTGTGAAGTACAGATAAAAACCCTGGATATACAACAAACATAAGGGAAGACTCTAAAAGTTAGAGAGAGAAGAAGGCAGACAGACTAGGGACCTCAGGACCCGAGAAACTACACAATAGTGAGTTGTCTGAGTTTTCTTTTTTGCCTCAAGATCGGGAACTGAAGAAGTTGGCAAGCTGGAAACACAAATAAGTGTGGAGAGACAGAGAGAGAGAGAGAGAGAGAGAGAGAGAGAAACAGAGACAGAGAACTTTAGACAAAAACACTCAACTCCAGCCAAATACCACAGAAAAAACTACAGCCCCACCCCCATTCACAGCAGTAAAGGCTGAACAGAGAGCCTAGATTTCAATTTGTCTGGGCTGAAATAAGGCACCCCCAACGCCCTTCCTTTTGCCCTGCCCCAGGATTTTCATTCTTGCTGAGCAGTAGCAAGCATCTCCAACCATGTGGGGGGGCTCACTGGAGACCACATGGGGTTCCCGGGCTTCTGTCTCCACCAGGTAGCACCCCTTCCTTTCCCTGCTGGGTGCTGTTAGAGGAGCAGAGGAGGCCTGTGGAGAGTTGCGACTTCACCACCACTCAGTGATAATGAGGCCAACCCAACCCCCACTCCACATCTCTGTGGTATCCCCAGAAGCCTTGTGGGGAACCTTAACTCCCACTGCTGCTCAGCCGTAACAAGGTGTCTCTCTCCCCCCGACATCTCAACTGACATAGGAGGAGCACCTGAACATCCATCCCCACTTGGCAGTAGTAACAAGACAGTGTCCCCGTTTCCTCCACCAAAGCTGTGGCAGCAAAGGTCTGTTGAAACTCAAGATTTAAATATAAGATCCAGTCTCATAACACAATACTCAAAATGCCCTAGTTTCGATCCAAAAATTACTCAAATGCCAACAGCCAAGAAGATCCCAACTTGATAGAGAAAAGACAGTGGATACCAACACTAAGACACAGATGTCTAACAAGGACATTTAAGCAACCACTATAAAAACGCAGCGTTGAGCTGAATGAGAACCTGTCTCTGCTGCCTTTGCCTAAATAGGGGACCAAAACCAAGGAAAGGCTTTCCCACTGGGGAAAGAACTGGCAGGAAAAAGGGTATAGCTCTATTCTTTAAAGATTTCTTTTTATTGTTTTTGACAGAGAGAGTGAGATACAGAGACAGAGAGAGCGAGCTACAGAGACAGAGAGAAGGGGGAGGGCCCAGAGCAGTCTCCATAGTTGCACATCATTGGTTTTTCCACATAGTTTCATTCCACAGGTGGGCGGGGCTGCACAGGGCAGGAACTGGGCCGGGGTCTCACCCCGGTAAGAACCGAACTGGGGGCACTCCCCAGTTCAGCATATGGGTCCGCACGGCCAGGGCCAGGATTTGATCCTCAGTCCTCGGGGCTGCAAAGTGAGCACTTAACCCACTGAGCCATCCCGGCTTTTACATAGCTTTTAGGATAATGGTTGGTTGAGAAGCAAGTAGCACTTTTCATTCACAAGCTAATTTTACAAATATCTGTGTGAGCTAAATGGATACCCAGAGCAATAAATTGCTTTAGTCTGAAAGACTTTAGATTGACATGGAGTTAAAAAATAAAATAAGCAAACTACGTTGAAATGTTTCCCTTCCAGGAAAAAATAAAGTATGCTTTGGCCTACTCCAATCTAAACTTTCTCCTGAATCATTAGCCTGTGAAAGACCAATGATTAAAATATTAAGTGGTTTTAAATCTCCTTCAGCACCTGAAGAACAGTCTCTTTTCCCTCCAAATAAAACCGTAACTCCGGGCTGTGCTCTCCAGGGCCCTGGGCCCGGCTCTGGATTGTTGGCTTCTTTCTTAGAGCCTCCTGGTGAACTCTTTCCTGCTCTTGCTGCCCACACCTGACCTTTCTTCCAATCCTGGCCTGGGCCTGCCTTCTGCTTGGCGCATGCCTGCTACGAACGCAGTGTTTCCTTTCTGCCCACCGTCTACGTTGGAATGGGAGGCACATACACATCACTTTAAAATTCTGTCTATCTCCTTTTTGTATCTGTGTCTACTGTGATACACAGCAATGTTTTTCCTCTCAATTCTAGTTCTTCCGCCTGGCACACAGTAGTAGACCTCTCTGCCCCTTCTTCATATGACTCATTTTGGTCAGTGAAATGTGAATGACACTGATATGTGTTGCTTCTAAGTGGCAGCATTTAACAGTTGGTGCAGCATTCTTCATGTTTTCGAGTTCCCTGGAGCAACCATGGATGTTCTGGAAGGTCAAGCCTCCATCCACCTGGGCCCTAAGTGAGGTGACAGGGCACAGAGGCCCCACCAACCTCAGTGAATGAGCAGCAAAAGCAAGAAATAAACCTTTGTTTTAAATCATTGATTTTTTTATTTTTTTAATCCACAGCACAACCCAGCTTATCCTAAAGGGCACTTAACATGGCTGGCTGAGAGCACTCATATCTGCTTAGCAAGTTAGGGCTTGGTGCTTTCTGGTGAGATTTAGTGTTGAATATTGGGTGATAGTGCTTTCATGTGATGGTCCATACCGGTGCAGTGTAATGGCACCTCTGGGAAAGCGATGCTCCCCTGGCAATAGTGCGGCTTCTCAGAACTTGGATAGAGTGGTGAGCCTCGCCACTCTGAGAGTTAAAGTATAGACCAACACATAATAAATAGGAGCAGAGATGAGCCGTCACCTTAAGAGACAGAATCACTCCTGAAACAGAAAAACTGGTACTACCATTTATTTTATTCCATTTTCAAATCTAAGGAAATAATGTAAATTAAAAAGGGAGTGTTCAGAAAAGGAGAGAGTAGAAAGGAGTCAGACAGCCAAACTCGTTCAACAGATATTCGTGGGGGAAACCGGGATGGCTCAGCAGGTTAAGCACTTGTTTGTAGCCCTGGGGTCCAAGGATCAAATCCCACCCCTGGCCTGTGCAGACCCATATGCTAAACTGGGGTATGGCCCCCAGTTTGGTTCTCACGGGGGCAAGCTGCCCATGTGGGAGGCTTCTGGTTTGGCCCCCAGCTCCTGGGGCGTGCCTTCCATGCAGGAGGCCCCCGGCCTGGTTCCTGCCCTGCACGGCCCCCCGCCCACCTGTGTGAAATGAAACTATGTCGAAAGCTGATGATGTACAACTATGGAGACTGCTCTAGGCCCTCCCCCTTCTCTCTGTCTGTCTGCCTGTCTGTCTGTCTGTCTGTCTGTCTCTCTCTCTCTCTCTCTTTCTGTGTCAAAAACAAAAAACAGACAAAAACAAAACCAAAAAACAAATTTTCACTAAGTATGTGCTTGGTCCACCACTAGATGCTCAGGATAGAGCAATAAGTTTGGCATTCAGGGCTCCTGCCTTCAGTGGTTTTATAGCCAAAAGGAAAGACAGTGCCCTCAGTTCACTTTTGAGGAAGCCAATATAATGAAGTGTGGTATTGATCATAATATAGAAGTACTTAGCTCTCTGGAAGCTAAAAAGGGACTAGAGTTAAACAGGGTGGGTTTGGAGGATGAGGTATAAAGTTTCATAGATAACTGCTATACAACACTGGACCCAAAGTTAACAATGCTGTAGTATACACTTAAATATCTGTTAAGGGAGTATATCTTGTGTTAAATGTTCTTACCACAATAAAATTTAAAAATAGAAATACATATAAAAGAAAGCTATTCTAAGCAGAAAGACCAGTGTGTGCAAACTTTCTGACATGAAACACAAGTGGTCCAAAATGGGCAAGAATGGAGTTTAGCATGACCACTGCCTATACGGTGAGGGGAGAGTGGCCAGAGGAGATAACAAAAGTTACCATCTTGCAAGCATGGGAAGCCAGGTTACAAAGTTTGAACTTGGGAGTAACATAGTCAGATTTATTTTTTAGGATAGTTACTCTGACACTAGAAGGAGAATTGACCACAGGTGACGAGGTAGGAGAAATGTGAATCATTTAGGAAAGAGGTGACTGTAGCCTGAATTCGAGTAGTAACCATTGGAAGGAACAATGTGACAATGGGAAGTGAAGACGGTGGAGCTTGGTGATTGATCAGCTAGAAGGGTAAGTGAGAAGGAAGACCTAAGCATGGTTCCCAGGTAGATGGTTGGTGCCAATTTCTGCATTGGAGAACCCAGGAGGAGGTTGGGGGTATAGACAGTGAGCTTTCATTCAGGTGTGATGACTCTAAAGTTCCTGTAAGATATCCAAGTGGCCCTTTGGGTCTGGAGCTCAGGAGGGATCTGGGTCTAAATTGGGACATACCCAATTTAGGCAGAAACAAAATCCAGTCTGCAGATGTTACAACTGTGATTATCTTAGTTAGCTTGAGCTACCACAACAAAATCTCATAGGTTGGCTGCCTTAAACAACAGACATTTATTTCTCACAGTTCTGAAGTCCGGGAATCCAAGATCATGGTGTGAGCATGGTCAGGTTCTGGTAGGAGGTCTCTCCTTGACTTGTATGTGGCCACCTTCTTCCTGCACCTTCACATGCCAGGGGGAGAGGGGAAGGGGTAAACAGGGTAGGAGAGAGGGATGGAGAGAGAGAGAGAAAAAGAGAAGAGAAGGAGGAGAAAGAAAAAAGAAGAGAGGAGACAGATCTTTCTCTTTTTATAAGGCCTCAGTCATGTGGGATTAGGGCCCTACCCTTATGACCTCATTTAACTAGAATTACCTCCTAAAGATCTTGTCTCCAGGTATAGTCAGACTGGGGTTAGGACTTAAGCACAGGAATCGGGAGGAGGGGACACAATTCAGTCCACAGCTGCAGTGGGATGGGTGTTAGGTTATCTCAGCCTAATGTCATAGAACATTCAAATGAGACAATTAGTTCTTGGTGTCTGGAATTCATGCACACCACTCCACCTTCTGATAATTTTGTTATCTGTGCACAGGTCAGACAGAGATTGTCAGCATTTTGAAGCCAACATTGACAGGAACAAACTACGTGGGAAAGGCTGCAGTTAACATAAACCTGGAACTATTTTTAAATGGGAAGTACTTTCACTGTCTCTCCTAACTCATCCTGGGTGCCACTGTCAAAAGAATCTTTCTTGGGGATCATTTTCATCACGAGCACTCACTCTTCCATTTCCTGCGGTGCCAAGTGACCTAATGGACAAATACAGCACCGATCATTTCTTCTCTCCAACTTTTCTCTACGATCCCATCTAACAGGCCCACTGGCTGCTCTCCCAGCACTTGCCCAGCCCTCCTGGCATTACATGGTTCCTTTCCACCCTAGGCGGCCCTTCCCCCTCTGCCCTAGAATCCAAGCCCTGCCCATCCTTTTAGACCCAGCTTCATTTCACATCCTCTGCAAATCCTTTCTTGGCTTCACCACCAGATGATCATTTATCTTTCCTTTCATTAAAAACCTATCTATAGAGACCATATTTCTGAACCCAAAATTGGGACATGTGGATGTAGAGTTTCGTGCTTTTGACAAATGTGAAAGATAGGCTGGAAAATGTTGCTTGAATGCTCAAAAGTTGAGCTTTGGAAGATGTCATCAGAACTTGATTCTGATCTCAGACTTCCAGACTCCAGGACTAGCCTCTAGAACTATGAGACATAAAAGCTTGTTGTAAACAACCTCGTCTATGGTCTTCTGTTACAGCAGTCAGAACTGACTGAGAAAATCACACACACACACACACACACACACACACAAAAAAAAAAGACAAGCAAAGGAGGACCTATGATTAGGTGTTGGGTTAGTGAGAAGAGTTTTGGTGGGCCTGATCTTCAAACTCATACTCTTCAAAAGAGATTTTTTTCAAACCACAATTATCCCCTATAATAAAAGAGGTCAAAGTGGTATTTTTAGACATTTTTAAATTATTCGATGTGCAGTATCAGCTGCATCACTGTTTAAGGAGACCTGGAGTAACTCTGGATAGCCAGGACTCTCCAGCAGTTTGAAAAGGCCCTGGACCACAGGGCCAGTGAGGGCCCACCCAGCTCCATCATTCTCTGGGTTAACGAGTATCACTTGTGAAGGGCAGTATGCTAATCCTTAACTCAAAGATTTTGAAATGCGGTGGGGGGTTCAGTAGCATCATTGGAGGGTTTTGGACACTCAGTGTTAGTATATACTGAGATTTCGAGGTAGTGGGGTCAGTAGCTTAAAGAGAAAACTAGGGTTGCTCAAACACTACTTTCTCCATAAAAAATCCTTTGAGCTTATTCACAAAGCCTTTATCAGGTGAATCCCTTTCAAACCAATCAGGACCCACCCCAAGATGATGCCACTGTCCTTTCCCACCTCCTCCCTGCTCCCTCCTGCCAGCTCCAGCTCTGCAGTGTTCTCAGAATATAAATTTAGCTCCTAGACTCTAGGAGGAAGATGAACAAGATATATGGCAACTCTGCTCTCTGCAGGTGGTATGAATCATTCAGCCTCCGGAGGGGCCTCTCCTCTCAAGTTTGCCTGCTTGTCTTCAGCCAGTCAGTGGAGCCTGATTAAACACACCTGAAGGGATGTCTCCTGTATTGTGCTCTTCACTCACCCAGAGAACCAAAGCTGTAATTAAATCAACCCAGAAGATATTCTGTTCCCTGCATTTGGCTTCTCAAACTCCAGTTAGCTTTTTTCCCTCCTTTATATAATTTATTCACAATGGATATGTTATTCGGTTCAGATGATGAAAGTAGACCCATTCTGCAATGAAATAATGCCTTTCTTCCCACCCTAAACTCTAAATGCTTGAAGGATTTTAAGCTGCATCTGGTTATTTTTGCTTTTTACTACTTACCATTTCACACTAATGCGCTTATTCCAGTCTGTCCCATAAACACTTCTCTCTCTCTCCCCCCACCCTCCCCTCTCTGGTTCAGGGTTTTCCAGAGAGAGGCTGGCACTTCCAGAGGCCTGTTACAGGTTAGCCCCAGTCCTTATCTTTAAACAAAGGGGAGAGGCTGCCACCTAGTGTGCAAAAGGGTACATGCAGGCATGAAAGAAGTCAACTCAACAAAAGCACGTTGCTCCTATCCAATTGAAAAATGGGCAGAGGACCTGAAAAGACACTTCTCCCAAGAAGACATACAAATGGCCAACAGATATGATACATGAAATGATGCTCAACTTCACCAGCTATTAGGGAAATGCAAATCAAAACCACAACGAGATACACACCTGTTAGAATGGTTATTATCAAATAAGACAAGGAATAACAAGTATTAGAGAGGCTGTGGAGAAAAAGGAACCCTCACACACTGCTGGTGGGAATGTAAACTGGTATAGCCACTATGGAAAACAATACAGAGATTCTTCAAAAACTCAAGAAGAGATTGGGAAACTGGGATGGCTCAGCAGGTTGAGCACTCGTCTTGCAGCCCCTAGGTCCCAGGATTGAATCTTGCCTGCTGCCTGTGTGGACCCATATGCTGAACTGGGGTGTGCCCCCAGTTCAGTTCTCACTGGGGCAAGCTTTCCATGTGGGAGGCCCCCAATTTGGCCCCTGCCTTGGGCATGCCTCTCATGTAGAGGCCCCCAGCTGGAGCATGCTTCCCATGCAGGAGGCCTCCAGCCCAGTTCCTGCCCTTTGCAGCCCCATGCCCACCTGTGGAGTGAAATTATATGGAAAACTGATGATGTGCAACTATGGAGACTGCTTTGGGCCCTCTCCCTTCTCTCTGTCTCTGTCTCTCTGTCAAAAACAATAAAAATAAATCTTAAAGTAAAATAAAATATCAAGAAGAGTTGCCATATGACTCAGCAATCCCTCTTCTGAGTATCTGTCCAAAAATTTGAAGACATTTATTTATAAAGATATGTGTACCCTTGTGTTCATAGTGGCCAATATGTGAAAAGAATCAAAGGGTACTTAAATATAGCATTGGATAAAGATGAGCTACTTATATACCATGGAATACTACTTGGCCAGAAGGAAAGATGAAATAATGCCATTTGTAACAATCTAAATGGATCTTGAGAATATCATGCTAAGTGAAATAAGTCAGATGGAAAAAGTGAAGAACTATATGATTTCACTCATATGTGGGATATAAAACAAACAAGACAAACAAACAACAAAGTCATAAACACAGACAACAGTATGGTGGTTACCAGAGAGAAAGGAGGTAGAAGGAAGGTATTACTAGAAAAGGGTAAGGAGGGTCAATTAGATGGTGATAGAAGGATATTTGACTTTGGATGGTGAACACAGAATGCAATAGGTAGATGATGTATTACAGAATCATATACTTGAAACCTATATAATTTCATTAACCAATGTTGCCTCAATAAATTAAATACAATTAAAAAAAAATACATGGCTCCTATCCTGTCAATTTCTGATGGCAACAATGATGGAAGTTTGTCACACAATCCCACAGGCTGTATACACTAAAAGCTAAAGAAATGATGTGTGGATGAGAAGAAACACTACTATCCCCTCTCTTGGAGTAGTGACCACCCATCCCAGTTTACTCGGGACTGAATAGGGACTACTAGGACAGAGAACTTTTAAGTGCTAAAACCAGAAGGGTCCTGGACTAACAGGGACCAGTGAGTCAACTATCTGGAGAGATGAAAGCAGAAACTGTAAGAAGAAAAGACCCCAGGCATCTGACTGGGGACAGAAGCCTGGACTTGAGAGAGAGAATTTTTGTTTTTATAGAAGAAACTGGGATTTGTGGATATCAGAGGGAAGAGGTTCAACCAGGGAGCAGAGAAATTACTTGGAGGACTGGCCAAAAATACCTTGGATCAAGACAACAAGCTGAACTCAGGGGATTCTCTGGGGCCTCCAGACTGAGGGATCTCAGTTAAAATCACCTGTCTCCTACTGGGACAAAGGAAGGTTCTGTATCTACCCTGACAGTATATTGTTCATCTAAATCCCTAATATAGCCTCCAGGCTTCCAGTACACTCATTCAGCAACATTGAAGAAGTGAACCAGAACTTGGTGCTTCCTTCACCACCTGGTGCCCCAGGAAGCATGTGACTTTCAGGGTTGCAATGGATGAGATGTCTCTGTCCCCCACCAAGATTCATATGTTAAACCCTAGTCTCCAATGTGATAATATTTGGAGGTGAAGCTTCAGGGAGGTGATTGGTTCCAGATGAGGTCAAGAGAGTGAAGCCCCCTTCTTGGGCATAGTGCTCTCATAAGAAGAGGAAGAGGGGAAGCCGGGATGGCTCAGTGGGTTAAGCGCTCACTTTGCAGCGCCGGGGACCGAGGATCGAATCCCGGCCCGGCCCGTGCGGAACCACATGCTGAACTGGGAGCTCCCCCAGTTCAGTTCTCTCTCTGTCTCTGTATCTCTCTCTATCTCTGTCAAAAATAAATAAAATAAATAAATAAATAAATAAAAGAAGAGAAAGAAACGAGTGAGTTCTCTCTCTCCCTCTCTCCCTCTCTCCCTCCCTCTCTCCTGCCATGTGAGAATCCAACAAGAAGGCAAGAAAGCAGCTGTCTGCAAGCCAGGAAAAGGGTTCTCACCAGAACTTGATCATGCTGACATTCTGATCACAAACTTCTCAGCTTCCACAACTGTGAGAAATAAATGTCTGTTGTTTACGCCTCCCAGCCTATGGCATATTATTATAGCAACCTGAGCTGAATAAGACAGAGGTTAATTTGGGTCTGCCACTAACCAGCTGTGTGACATTGAGGAATTGACTGAACTGTTCTGAACATCACTTTTTTCAATGGGCTGTTGTGTGGATTAGATAAAGCATGCATAGAGGCATAAAGCACTCTTAGCTCAATGGCTACCATTTGCTTAGTACCAGGTAAATCGTCTATTGTTGACCAAGCAAGCCAGAATCACTTCCCAGCCCTGGAGCCAGAGTCCTGGGGCCTCTTTCATTTCTTCAAGCAGATCCAAGATTGAGCCTGATTTTCTTTCTTTTTTAAAGTTTCCAGCACCTGCTTTACTTCTGGGTTTTCTTCCCACCCCCCATCTCCCAGGACAGGTTGCAGAGAGGAGGTAAAAATTGCAATTTGGGGGATTAAATGAGATAATTCATGTAAAGAGACAAGAGCAGAATGTAACATAGGCAGGTGCCTAAAAATGCTCTTGTCATTGTTAAACTGTTACCTCGCCTTCCCGGTTCCTAGCCACAGGTCCTATTCATTTTAACAATTGCCAGCCAAAGGAGCAGAAATTTAAGAGATCCCCAAAATTCCACCCTAAAATCTAAGCAATGCTGTAAAGCTACAAAGGCCTTCCTGGTGTGCTTGTTCAGCCATTCAACCAAGATTTGTGGTTCCTATGGTAGACACTGAAGAAGACAGGAAGGCTACCATGTGAGCAGGACAAACATAGCCTCTGCCCTCAGGGAGGTTGGCCATTAAAGGCGAATTATGACAAGAAGCCAATGTAAGGAGATTTGTAAGGCTGTGAGAACATGGAACAGAAGAACCTCTGTTCTAGGTAGAATCTCTGAGGGACAGTCATATTCACACTTACACATGAAGGATGAGGATAGAAACAACTTCACCTGCCAAAGAGAGGGGCAAGGGGAAAGGTGGAGAGAATTCCCAGTCAGAGTGGCCAATATGAGACACTAAAAGCTGGTGGGATGATAAAACAAGAGAAGCAGAATAGTGTGGGGTGACTCTCAGAGGAGAAAGAGGCAGGAGCTAGAACTGTGGAACCTTAAAGGTCTTCATAAGGACACTAGTCTTCCTTCTGAGTGACAAAAACCCCTGAGAGTTGGGTGTGGATGATCAGATTTGAATTAGGAAAGCTGGCTCTCAGATTGCTAAACATGAAGCTGAACCAAGTCATCTACCCCTTCCTTTCACTAAATTCTTTAGAGAAAGTGTAATTAGGATGGAGCCATAGGCATGAACTAAGGGCTTTACAGGTAGATAAATCTCATTTCCAAAAGACTTCCAGACCAGGAGGTTCGATTTTCTAAGAGCCTATCAGTCAAGAGAGCATATTTCTTTCCAGAGACTTACCTGAATGAGGGAGAGGATAGGAGAATGGGGCTCTGCCCCCCCAGGTCCCCGATAGTGAGAGCTGGCTGGGAGCTAGCAGCAAGCCAGCTGCGCCTACACACGCCTCCTTTTTCTTTTTCTTCATTTTTTTAGAAGTCTTTGCATATTTATTACTGAACCAACCTACTAGTGCATAAACATTACCAAAGAGAAAACTCAATTCTCTAATATTAATAATTTCCCAATAAAACATATTCAGCTTTCCAGGTCATAGCAATCTTTTCAATGCTATGTTAAAGATCCACACAACCTGGATACAGCATAAATATGTATGCCACCTCATGTGCGATTCCTTATAGACCCAGCTTGGTTCTTCTCCAATGTCTCCTCTTGGAGTTCTACCTACACAGAAGGAAACTGTAAGTTAGAAAGGCAGCCTGACCTCAATTTAACTGCTTTCATTCACCACAAATGTTGCCTTTTAAGTATCATAAAATCCTTGGAAGGCAGAGGGTCTCGTGTTTCCTTCCTTTAACAAGTTTGGAGCTCTTTTTCTTTTTACAGCTAAATTTATTGCTAGTTTTCGCAGTTGATTGTGGGGATCAGAATGAGCCACCCAAAATGTTCCTCAGTGGCATGCAGATGACTAGAAGCTAAAGGAAACTTCAGCAGCAGGCTCAAGAGAAACTTCTGCCCCTCCCTTTAACTAACTAGAAGAATTGGAATGAGCGGCCTTGCACAGTAGAGATTATCAGAGATATCTTCTTTTGACTTATCCATAGGGCAGGGCAAACTTGTATGTACTAAAGGTCTGTTTTACTTATCAGCCTGCAATGACCTGTTGAAGACCACAGGTGCACTACCTAATCCATAGCTGAGAATGTCTTCTCAAGTCCCCTTTCTACCTCTGAACCTCTCATGCATGGTCTCTGATTCTCTTGTGTATGTGGGATTTTCATACATATGTCTGTATTAAATTTGGTTATTTTCCTTACTAATCTGTCTCATGTCTGTTTGATTATTAGACCAGCCAGAAGAATCTGGAGGGTAGAGGAAAGTTTGCTCCTCCGCCACATGATCAACATATCCAGCTTACTTTAACCTCTGTGTTTTTCTTTTCCTTTTTTAAAGATTTATTTTTATTGTTTTTGACAGAGAGAGATACAGAGTCAGAGACAGAGAGAAGGGGGAGGGCCCAGAGCAGTCTCCAAAGTTGCACATCATTGGTTTTTCCACATAGTTTCATTCCACAGGTGGGTGCGGGGCTGCACAGGGCAGGAACTGGGCCGGGTCTCACTCCTGTGAGAACTGAACTGGGGGCACTCCCCAGTTCAGCATATGGGTGCACACAGGCCGGGCCCGGGGTTCGATCCTCGGTCTCCGGGGCTGCAAAGTGAGCGCTTAACCCACTGAGCCCTCCTGGCTTCCCCTCTGTGTTTTTCTTAAATCCTTATTTTCTGTATCTGTTGATCTGTCATGATTCAACAAAAAGTACCTCAATGCTCTTAGGTGTGGGTAGATAGAAAGGTTGGGAGAGTGGTGAAGTTAGATATAAAACAGAGACCTCATTCCAGTTGTGCCAGAGCTTATAAACTTGTGAGGTAGGGGATACAAATAATGAACTCAGTAGGAGAGGACAATGGCAACCTCTGAACGTCATGGGTGGGAGACCTGAGGCTGTGAATGCAGGGAGCCGTTTACCCAAGAGGCAGCACCAGGCCAAGGTTGGAACCACCAGGACACACGGGCTGTTGCTCACACAAAAGCCTCTGAGAAAAACTTGGGGTCCCCTCCTTGCTCTGTGAGAAGCCAAAAGTAAGTCAGGGGCCAAATTCTTAGCCACCACTGGCCCTAAAGAGCCCCAGCTCCAATCATAAAGACCTTCCTTTGGTTCCTCAACCAAACCAAGTCCCTTCCCATCATCTCAGGATATTGGCTGTTATGGTTCCCTCTTACTAGAATGCCCTAACCCTCAGGCATTATGAGCTACCTCCTCCAGGGACAGTGTAAAGACCACCCCTCAGAAAGGGCCCCAAAGACCCTTCCTCAAGTGAACCCACACCCACATCCCAGCGAGTCTCTGTGCCCTAGCACAGTGCTTGTCATCCTTATTGTAGTTACGGTAGCTACCATTTGACATGGTCCTGCTCGGTTAGTTCTCTCTCCTATGCCCTCAAACTCCAAGAGACCTGGATCTTGTCTATTTAGTTCACTGCTATGTCCCCAGGCAAGGGATGAGGCCTGTCACATACTAGGCACTTGATAGCTTTAGCATAGATTAACAAAAGGAGTGCTCTATTAACAAATTCACTTCTAACAGACATGGAAACTATTTGTAAGTAAATTCAAAGCTGGTAGAGCTGGTATAATGGAAAGAAAACCAGGTTGAGCAAGCATAAGATATGAATTTAAGTTGAAAATGGATTTTTTTTTTTAGCTGTTGATGGTCAATGTACTACAAATTCTGAATCTCAGGCCAGTTCAGTGCCTGTAAAAAGAAAGAAAGCAATGCAAGGCACATCAATGTTGGGAGGGTCAAATTAGAGAGCATATATTAAAATGCTTTGTAAAGTGCAGACAAATGATTAGTATAATTTTACACAGGGAATTGCTACAATATTTATTTATATAAGTGCTTTTATTGGCCTCTTGAAAATAATCTTCAACTTAGAAAAAATAATTTAGCATCAGCATTTCAGAAACTCATCTAATGAATAAATGGAATTATTTCTACAAATGTGGACAGAGGGTATAAATTATGTCTATTCCTGGACTCTGTTGTGGTTTTTCTTCACACTCTGCCCACTGACAGCTGACTTCACTTTTGAACAATCTTTTGTGTCTGTTTATTTTCTTTTTCAAGAGGTTTTTTCCTATTGTATTTAACACATGTGAGACATGTTCATATAAAATGTTGGTGAATGCTAAAAAGTAGAGAAGAAAAAAATTACCTATAACCCTAACGATGTAGAGATAACCAAAGTAAATACATTTTGAAAATTTTTTTTCCCAAATTCTTAACTAAAACTTAAATTGCAGGTGACAGTCTCATTTTGTCACAGCATTGAGTGAATGTCCTACATAATGATGGCTCTATTAAGCTGCCTGAGACCCCACTGAATGGGAAGTAGGTGGCACATTATGGTGGCAAAAGCATAAGAGTTTGATTCTGATTCTGCTCCTTGGTAGGTTGTAGATTTGGGACAAGTTATTCAATCTCTCTGAGGTTCAGTTTCCTCATCTGCAAAAAAAGGAATAATAATTTCTACCACGTAGAGTCATTGTATCAATAAAATAAAATATGCAAATTGACAGAAATATAGTGATGCACAATAAATTATAGTTATATTATTAGTACTATTTATAATAATGTCTTTATAGGTGGCAGCTCTGTCTTGAAGAAAGAGGGTTTAAATGGAAGCAAAGTTTGCAGGATCTAGACACAAAGGGACAGGACAGGATAAGAGCACTGCTCTCATTGCTATTAATAGAATCTAGCCATGTGTAGCAAAAGAATACATTGCATATTCAAGGCTTACCCCTTTCTTGAATACTGAATAGCACATAGTAAATACTGTGGAAGTACTAGCTATCATTACTGTTATTATTGTTGGTGTGATTTATTAGGGAACATATAAAGCATTACTTTATGAAGAACAGAGCTAACTAAATATTAATACTTCTTGATACTTCTTTCGGTTTACAAAAAATCCTCACACCTTCACACATTATAAAAATCACTTTCTCACCATTTCCTTCCTTTGACCTGAGCTTTCTTACACATTATTAAATTTGTAATCCTTATTAACCTGTTCACATGTTACACAGAAACACTACTTTACATTCTACATATGTCACTCAAAATCTGCATTAAAATATTCTAATATTTCTCAATTATTTCTAGGAAATAAACACAATGACATAGTGCTGCTCTCAGGGAGAAAATAAAAAGGGCTGCCACTGTATTGTACTGCTGTCACCAAAAGGCACTGGTTATTATTCATGATGTATTCATCTTGAAATTCAGATGGCACGTCCATAAAAGACAAAGGACAAAGCTCAGCCCTGCTTGAAGTCTTTCTGTAGAATTCTCACTGAGCTAAGCCGCAAGAGGTGAAACGAAGCTGTTAAAGTGGATACAGTTAACCCTATTTGCTTAGTACATGTTAAATGATGTGAGATCTCCCAGCAACACAACAGAACACAATGGTTGTGGCACTGGGGAAAGAGAGGGCAGTTTATAGTTTGATAAACAAGCATTGATCTATCTTTCTATCTACCATGTGGTCATTATCTTTGTATCTTTGAAATTCATTTTTTTTCTCTCTCTCTCTTTCCCACCCCCCTTGCCCCCTACTCCTAGAAGCGATTGGTTTGCCCATTTTCCAAAGTCGTTTTGGAGCCAGAGAACACATCTACAGAGGAAGGAAAAAAAAAATGCTAGCCATGAGCCACCTCCCACATTGCTAAATAGTAATTATAACTTTTGTCAAAACAAAGGGCTTTCTTTCTATGAACTCTGTAGGATGAAATCTTCTCAGATCAAAGCTTATTCAGCAGGTACCAGTTAAAATTCAGAATTACAGCAAGAATGCAAAGGTATTGTGATAGTTAATTTTATGCATCAACTTAACTGGATCACGAGATGCTCACATATCTGGTTAAACAGTATTTCTGGGTTTGCCTGTGAGGGTGTTTCTGGACAAGATTAGACTTTGAATTGGCTGACTTAGTAAAGCAAATTGCCCTCCCCAACGTGGGCAGGCATTATCCAATTCACAGAGGTCGTGAATAGAACAAAAAGGTGATAGAAGGTTGGAATTAACCTCTCTCTGTGTTAGCATTTGACCTGGGACATCAATCTTTTCCTGTCCTCAGCACTCCTGGCTCTCAGGCCTTCAGACTTGGACTGTAATACACTGTCATCTCTCTTATTCTCAGAACTACACCACCTGCCTTTCTGGGTATCTAGCTTGCACACAATAAATATAGGATTTCTCAGCTTCCATAATCACAAGTCAATACTTTATAATAACTCTCTTTTCAGAGATTAATACATGTGTGTATATATACACACACACACACACACACACACATATATATACACACACACACACACATACACAGAGGGTGCCAAAAAACATATGTACATTGTAAGAAAGAAAAACACTGTATTAACATTGTAATACTCAATATATGAGTATACCAATAACAAAAGATGAATGCAAGTCACATTTCACGTCTGCAATTACAAGCAGTGCTCAAAGTAGTTACCATCAGCATCCAGACACTTTTGATTACAGCGAACTACTGCTTTAGCAACATTGATCAAACTGTCCACTTGTATCTCTATGCAAGCAGTTTCAATTGACCATGCATCTCAAACTTACCACGAATGCGTGCAATTGTTAGGCATGTTGGAGTTTCTGTTGCATACTCACGTCTCCATGGTGGTTGTACTTCCACAAACAGTTTCAAATTTCAAGTACTAAAATGTTTTTGTGCTCCTTGAATGACAACTGTGCTTCAGCCATTTTCTTTGACTGTCCTGCCTGTCACATGGTGACGCTGGCATTCATTTGATTAATGCCATCTTTTGAGTGAACATCATACTACACATCGCTACTGTAATTCAATTCAACTTCAAAAAGTAATACATTGATAACATCTCTTAAAATGTGTATACATTTTTTGGCACCCTCAGTATATATATACACACACATACCCTATTGGTTGTTTCTCTGGAGAACCATGACTAGTAGAGGTATCATGGTAGAATTTCTAAATCAGTTAGTCCTGTTACTGATATATGCTTAACAGACTCATTTAACTAACATTCAATAAAAATTACATATAGATATTCCCTTTCCTCTGAGGCTTTTGTTCCTAAAAACAGGTTTCAAAAAACTTGGAATTAAGGATTTTTTTATTGTTAAACTTATTAGAGTGATACTGAGTGGTAAAAATTACATAGGTTCCAGGTGTACAATTCTACAATACATCATCTGTGTATTGCACTGTGTGTGCTTCACCCAGTCAGTTCTCTTTCCATCACCATATATTTGTTACCCCCTCTCTCCTCCCCAACTCCCTTCCCCTTACCCTCAGGTAACCACTGAACTATTGACTGTGCCTGTGAGTTTTTGTTTGTTGCTTTCAGTTTTATATTTCACATACAAATGAAGTCATATGGCTCTTGATTTTTTTCTGTCTGACTTATGTCGCTTAACACGATGATCTCAAGGTCCATCCATGTTGTCGCAAATGGAAATTAAGGATCTTACGACTTTAAAGTCTTTGGGATTAAAAACAGACTGATGTGTAATTAAATTTCTTAGACTAGCACTTATAGTCTATGGACTATCTATTCTTAGCCTGGGCTTCCAACCTTGTCTCTGGCTACTACTGCCGATTACAGACGCTATTCTATTAAACAGAGTCCCTCTGCTTTCTCTAAGCCTGCTGACACTTCCTATCTCTAAGCATTTGCTTAAAGGCAAATTTATCGCCACAGAACTTTTATAACAGATGCTACAATACATTCTGGCAGTGCCTTCAGCAATAAACATATATGGCTCTGTGTCTGCCCAGAACAGGACTGCCCTTCTTTTGGTGAACGACACTGTTATGGACTGAATGCTTGTGTCATTCTCACCAAAATTCATATGTTGAAGCCCCAGTGCTCAATGTGATAGCGTTTGGATGTGGCCCTTTGGGAAGTAATTAGGTCACAATGGTGGCACCTTTATGAATGGGATTAATGCCCTTAAAAGTGGAGGCCAGACTGTGTGGAGATTCCTCAAAAAATTACGAATGGAATTACCATATGACCCAGCCATCCCACTACTGGGAATCTACCCAAAACACCTGAAAACCTTCATCTTTAAAGATGTTTGTACCCGCATGTTCATCGCAGCACTGTTCACAGTGGCCAGAACATGGAAGCAACCAAAGTGCCCTTCGATAGATGACTGGATAAAGAAGATGTGGTACATTTACACAATGGAATACTACTCAGCGATAAGAAATGATGAAATACAGTCATTTCTGGCAACATGGATGGACCTAGAGACTATCTTATTAAGTGAAATAAGTCAGAATGAAAGATTCCGGAAAAATATGACCTCACTTATAGGTGGAATATAAAACTGAA
>PVKE010031077.1:0-19244 GCA_004027555.1 Craseonycteris thonglongyai
TTTTTTTTTTTTTCAAAATCAAGAAACAAGATAAATATGTTCACTCTGCTCCTACTATTCCACATTATAATAGAGGTTCTAGGTAGAACAATCAGGTAAAACAAACAAAAAAAACCAATCAGGTAAAACAAACAAAACAACATTAAGAATGGAAAGGAAGAAGTAAAACTGTCATTATTAGATTACATTATTATGTATGTATAAAATTGTATAAAATTTACAGAAAAAGTATTAAGAACTGATAAATAAGTTTAGCAATGTTATAAGTATAAAATCAATGTATGAAAATATTTTATTTTACATACTAACAATAAACATAAATTGAAAGAAAACAAAAGCAACACATATGAAATAGCATCACAATATGAAGTATGGAGTGATAAATCTAAGAAAATATATACAAGCTCTGTAAAGTAAAAACTCTAAAACATTGCTGAGAGATTAAAGAATAGCTAAAAAATATACAGATAGACTGTCTCCATTTTAAAAATGTACAGATAGACTGTCTTCATTAAAGAAAAACAGTATTTAAAAAATATTAAATTTCTGCAAATTGAACTATGTATATGCAATGTAATTCTAATAAAACTGCAAGTATTCTATAGAAATAGTCAAACAAATTCCAAAATTTGTATGGTAATATAAATGACTTATAAAATCCATAATATCTTTAAAAAGGCAAAACAAAGATGAAAGACATACTACCCGACTTCAAGACTTAATTGAAGCCATAGAAATCAAGACAATGTGGCAATGCTATAATGATAGCCTTTAAAATAGATAAATGAAACAAAAGAGAGTCCTGAAATGCCCAAATATTTGTAGTCAATTGATTTTTGACAAAGGTATAAAGATAATTTATTGAAGAAATGATAGCCTTTACAACAAATAATTCTGGAAGAATTGGACATTTTTATGCAAACAAGCAAACAAGCATGCAAGCAAGCAAAGCAATACATCTTCAATCCATAACTTACTGTATTTTTTCATGTACAAGAAGATGCTTTTGTTTAAAATTGCTAGGCTAAAAGTTGGGGGTTGTCTTAAACATAGGAGTAACCTGTGTATTGATTTCTTAATGTTGGGTTAGAAATGTAGGAGTAATCTTATACATGGGGGCAACTTTTACATGGAAAGATATGGTACATGTACAAAAATTAGCTCAAATGGATCACCTTACATTTGACATCAAAAGTACCATCCATCAAGTAAAACAAACAAACAAACAAACAAACAAACAAACAAACATCTGATAAACAAGACCTCATCAAAATTAACAGCTTCTGAGGCATGCCAGTATAGCTCAGCAGTTGAACGCTTGTCTGGGAATTGTGAGATCCGGGGTTAGATTCCCAGCCCCAACTGTTGCAAACCCATACACTGAACTGTGGCAAAACTGGTAATTGCCAGGATGGCTTGGTGGCAAAGGTTTTTGCCTCCCATGTGGGAGGCCCCTGGTTCAGTTCCTGCCCCACATGATTCCATATCCACCTGTGTGGCACAAAACCATGTCACAACTAATAATGTACAACTATGGAGACTGTTCTTGTCCTTCCCCGATGCTTCTGTCTGTCTGTGTCTGTCTCTCTGTCTCTCTCTGTCTCTCTCTCTCCTCACCTTCTCTCAAAAAAATAAATAAAATAAATCTTTAAAATGATTAAGGACTTCTGCTCATCAAAGGACATTGTAAGGGAAATAAGAATATAAGTCACATATTAGGAAATAATATTTGCAAATCACATTTCTGATTAAGGGCTTTATGCTAAATACATTTAAAAAAAACCTGAGAAGCACAATAATAAGTTAATAATCAAGCAATAAAAACTGGGCAAGATACTTAAAAGGATATTTCACTAAAGAAGATATGTATATGGCAAATAAATACATGAAAATATGTTCAACATATAATTCACTAGGAAAACACAAATTACAACTTTAAAGATGTCACTACATACATGTTAGACTACCTAAAACAAAAAAGACTAACTATACAAAAGTATCAACGAGGATACTGAAGCACTGCAACTCTCATACACTGCTGATGGTAATATAATGTGGTACAGCCTCTTTATAAAACAGTTTGGTGAGTTACATCTACAGAAATAATGAAGTAAGTACCTCAAAATTTTTCTCTTCCATAAAAACAAGAGAAAATGCCCTCTCAAAATGTGAGACTCACCTTTTCAGAGCTCAGAATTATCCAAAAGTTTTCAGCAATGCAAAGAAATGAATATTTATTTTTTTAAAAATAGACTGAATATTGATAAACATAGAGTTTTGTTTGTTTGTTTGTTTTTGATTTTTTGGGGTTTTTTTTGTATTTTTAACTTGCCTTAGTCCTATTCTCTGTTCTCCAGCTCTGTAGTAACTTTGAAAAAATATAGTAATCTTTATTCCAAATGTAGCCTGGTAGACATTGGAAGGAACAAAATGAAAACGAAGTGTCTGCAAAACCTCAAAGAATTGTCATCACTTGACCAGTCTGGTGTTTTCTAGAAAACCCCACTTACAAGTTTCCCTATATTTGATCAGACTTGGAGTTTGTCCAGTATGAAAAGCCTTCTCCCCAAGGATCCCTTATCAAAAATAGCTACTGACAAGTGTTTGTACTTTGTGACTGTCTGAAGAAGGGGATAGTGATGGGGGTAAACAACAAATGAATCAAATGTCTTAAAAAGAATAGTTAGGGTAAAGGATTTGCTTAAGCAGGAAGTGAAGGCTAAGGCAGAATTGCCACTTTATGGCTGAGTTTTGAAGGTGTTTCCTAACACAAACGCACACAAACACCCTTGTGCATACACATACACACATGCAAACAGATGCCACACTCATACAAGCCTCTTGGCAAAGACTAAAAAATTTATTAGCTCTTGGCTGCAGTAGGCTGAATAATGGCCACAAAAGATGTCCAAGTCTTCATCTCTGGAACCTGTGAATGCTACTTTACGTGGCAAATAAACCTTACTAATGTTAAATTAAAGATACTGAGATAAAAAAAAAATGTTGTCCTGATTTCCCTGCAAAGCCCCATATTTGCAATTAAAGTTTTCTTTACAAGAGAGAGACCAAGGAATATTTGACACAGAAAAAAAGACAGTATGAAGACTAAAGCAAGATATTGTACTGCTGGCTTTGGAAATGAAGTAAAGGCCCATTAGCCAAGAAATGCAACTTAAAAGTTGAAAATAACAGGAAAACAAACTCTTTTCTTAATCTTTTAGAGACATTACAGGCCTACTAACACCTTAATTTCAGCCCAGTAAAAATGATTTCAGACATCTGACATCCAGAACTATAATAGAATAAAAGTGTATTGTTTTAAGCCACCAAGTTTATAATAAGTTTTTACAAAGCCATAGAAAGCTAATACACAGAATTTAAGGAAATCTCTATCCGGTTATTATGTGATTACTAGGCTAGCTTAGTAGGGACTTCAGTTGCTACACATAAAAAATAATAAAGACTTTATAGAATTGGCTCAGAAAAGTCAGCAAACAAACAAATGACTACATTTGCTGGGAAAGAAATGGAATTTTCTCTCCAGAGTTACCATATTCTATTATTTTAAAAGTCCAGTGTTCAATAAAAATTTATGAGAGATACAAAGAAACAAGTAAATATAACTATGCCCAAAGGAGAAAAGCAGTCAACAGAAACTGTTACTGAGTAATTCCAGATGTTGAACTTTGCAGACATAAATTTTAAATCAGCCATTTATAAAATGTTAAAAAGAACTAAAAAAAAAATATGCCTAAAGAACTGAAGTGTGAGAATTATGTCTCAAAAATAAAACATCAATGAAGAGATAAGAAATTGTTTTTAAAAAGTACCAAATAGGTATTCTGCAGTTAAAAAATATAATAGCTAAAATAACAAACAAACTAACTAAGTAAAATCTAAAAACAAACAAACAAACAAACAGAAAATACCTGAAAAACTCAACAGTATGTTTGAGCAAAGAGAATTACTCCAAAAATTAAAAAAAAAAAAAAGTATCAGTGAACTTGAAAATAAACCAATTAGTTTATCCAGTCTGAAGAAATAAGAACAAAAAATATACAAGTCTTGGAAATTCCTGGGATACCATCAAGCATATTAGCATATGCATACTAAAAGTTGTCAAAAAAAAAAAAAGGAGAAAGAGAAAGACTCAGAAAAAATATTTGAAGAAATTATGGTAAAAAAATGTTCCAAATTTGAGAAAAATCATTAATCTACACATTCAAAATGTTCAAAAAATCCCTAGTAGGATAAACTGAAAATAATCTATATCGAGATAAATCACTGTATTGTCAAAAGTTAAAAAAAAATAGAGAGAGATAAAGAGAACCTTGAAAGCAACAAAAGAGAAGTGACTATTGTTTACAGGAGAGCCTCAATAAGATTAACAGTTGACTTAATCAGGAACCATGGAGGCTAGACAGCAGTGGAATAACATATTCACTGTGCTAAGGAAAAAACAAATAAATAAAACGGTCATGCACAAATTTTATATTCAGGAAAATTATTTCTCAAAAGAGAAGAAATTAAGACATTCCTAAATAATCAATAACTGAGAGAATTTTATGCTACATTTGCCATATAAAAATATTAATTGAAGCCCTTCAGGCGGAAATGAAAAAATATTAGACAGTAACTCAAAACTGTAGGAATAAAGCACATTATTAAAGGTAAAAAGAAAGAAAGAAAGAAAGAAAGAAAGAGAGAGAGAGAGAGAGCAAGCAAGCTCCAGACATAAATGTAAAAGTATGAATGTATTTTTGTTTATAACTTTATTTTCTCCCTATATGATTGAAAAGACAACTGCATAAGGCTATAATTGTAATCTGTATTTATAGGGATAAATGTATAAATGTGAAAGTTGTTAAACTAACAGCATAAATAGAAGGTGGGAATGAAGCTCTATGGGAGCAAAGCTTTTGTATATTAGTCTGCTTGGGCTACCATAACAGACTACCATAGACTGCTTAAAAAACAAAAATTTGATTTTCTCATAGTTTTCTATACTAGAAGTTCACGGACAGTGTTTCATTAGAACTAATTTTTAGTAAAGCCTCTCTTCCTAGCTTGTAGGTAACTCTACCATCTCAGTGTGTCATCACATGCCTTTCACTCTGTGTACATGTTGAGAGAGAGAGAGGGCTCTTTGGTGTCTTTTCCTCTTATAAGGAAACAGTCCTATCAGATTATAGCCCCACTCTTATGACCTCATAATAGCCTTAATTACCTCATGAAGTTTCAATCTCCAAATATAGTCAAATTGGGGATTAGTGCTTCAATTTATGAATTGGTGGGGAGAGATGGGGACATGAGCAGAAACAAATTTGTTAAGTCTATAACATATACTACTGAAATTAAGTGGCTATCAATCTCCTCTAGACTGTTATAAATGAAAATGTTAATCCCTAGGGCAACCATTAAGAAAATAACTCAAATAGTAGAAGAAACCAAGGAATTAATAGTATACACTACAAAATACATTTTTAACATAAAAGATGGTAGTATAAAAGAATAGAAAAATAATAAAATTTATTACACATATAGAAAACAAATTTTAAAATGCAGACATAAACCCAACCTTATCAGTAATTCCATTAACTATAACTGGATTAAATGTTTCAATTAAAAGGCATAGATTGACAGAATGAATAAAAAAAATAATGACCAAGCTATGTTATTCACAGGAGACACATGTTAGACACAAATAAATGGAAAGTAAAAAGGTGTTAAAATGCATATCATGCATATAATAACCAAATCAGAGTTTGAATGCCCATACCAATACTAGAAAAAACAGACTTTAAGACAAAAATTGTTACTAGTGGCAAGAAAGGCCATTTTATAATGACATTTTATGACAAACGTATCAATCTATCAAATAAATCTAACAATTATAAATGTATGTACACCTAGCAGTAAAGCCTCACAATACAGAAAGGAAAACTAACATAATTTGCGGGAGAAACAAACATTTCAAGAATAATAGTCGGAACTTCAATACCTCACTTTCAGTAAGAAATAAGACAACTAGATAGATCAGCAAATAAACACTGAGCTTGAACTACATTATAAACTATCTAGACCTTATATATTATACATATATATATATACACACACATACACACACATGTGTGTGTATGTGTGTGTGTGTGTGTGTGTGTGTATGCTGTCTAGAAAAAAATCCAGCCATTGTCAATATAATGAGAATGGTTATATGGTTGGATACTTCCTGGACAACCCTCATATATAGAACACTCTACTCAACAACAACAGAACATATAGTTTTCTTAAAACAGTAAAACATACCCTGGGAAAGCCAGATGTTAGACTATAAAATAAGTATCAAAAAATTAAAAGGAGTAATTTTATATAAAGTATATCCTCTGACCACAATAAAAAAAGTTAGAAATCACTAACAGAAGTACATTTGGTAAATTCACACATATGTGGAAATTAAAAACATGCACTAAATAACACATTGGTTAATATGTCAAAACAGAAATAATAAATATAAGTAGAAAATATTTTTTAGATGAAAATGCAAACACAATCATACCAAAACTTATGCAACACAGTTATTACAGTTCTTAGAGGGTAATTTGTAGCTCTAAAAACCTACATTATTAAAGAAGAAAGAACTCAAAAAATAACCTAAACTTCTACCTTAAAAAAAAAATAAAGAAAAACGTTAAATCCAAAGAAAGCAGAAAACAGAAAATGATAAGGGTTGAGCAGAAATAAAAGAAATAGAGAAGAGAAACACAATAGATAGAACAAATCAATGAAACCAAAAGTAGTTTCATGGAGAAGACCAATAAAATTGATAGATAATGAAAGAAAATGGAGAGAGAAGATTTGCTTTACTAAAATTGGATAAGACAATGTTATTAATCCTATAGAAATAGAAGGAATTATAAGAGAATAATATGAACACTTAAATACTATCAACAGAGATGAAAACTAGATAGTCTACATGAAATAAAAATATTCCCAGAAAGACACAAACTACCAATACTGATTTTAAGAAAAAATTTAAAATCTGAGTAGACCTATAACAAAGAAAGAAATTCAAGTAGTAATAAAAAAATCCTTACTGCATCCCCCTCCACCCGCCCCTCCCAAAAGAAGTCTTGAACTGGATGTCTTCCCTGGTATGTTCTACCAAACATTTAAAGAATAATTAACACCAAAGTTTCTTAAACTCATTTGAAAAAATAGAAGAGAAGGAACACTTTTCAGCTCATTCTGATTCTAATATTATTATGATACCAAAAGTAGAATAAAAAAATTTTTGCTGGTATGCATGTTGGTTCAACCTACAATAGTCAATCAATGTAATACACCATATCAAAAGAATAAATGAGGGAGGAGCACATGGTAATCTCAAGAGATACAAATAATATATTTTAAAAAATGGAATATCTCTTTATGATAAAAACATTAAAAAAAAACTAGAAATGTAAGGGAACTTCCTCAAACTGACACAAATGTCCTCAATAAAAAACATACAGCTACCATCATACTTAATTGTGAAAGAATGAGAACATTTACTCTAAAAGCAGGAACAAGACAAAAATCTTGACTCTTTTCATTTCTATTCAACATTTCCAGGAAGTTCTAGTCAGGGAAATTAAACAAAACAGTAAAATAAAAGACATTCAGGTTGTAAATAAGAAGTAAACTGTGTATTTTTATTTGCAGGTGGTATGATCTTATATACAGAAAATTCTAAGAAATTCACAAACTATCTATCAGACCTAGTAAATAAATTCAGTGAGGTTACAGAATACAAAACCAATATACAAAAATTAAATGTATTTTTACACATGTGTATTGAACAAGCTGAAAATGAAATTAATAAAAATAGTATCAAAAGCATAAAACACTTAGAAATAAGTTTAACAAAAGAAGTTCAAGAATTGTACAATGAAATCTATAAAATATTGTTTGAGAGAAATTTTTAAAAAATGGCACAATATCTCATGTTCATGGGTTGGAATACATAATATAGTTTACATGGTCATACTCTCCATATTAATGTTTAGATTCAATGTAATCTCTATCAAAATTTCAAATGCTATTTTGCAGAAATTTACAATCTGATCTTAAAATTCATATGAAAATATAAGGAAACCAGAATATCCAAAAAATTTTGAAAAGAAAAAAATAGTATTGGAGGACTTATACTTCCTGGTACTAAAACTTACTGTAGTATGGCTACACTATACTAATCAAGACATTATGGTACTGGCATAAAAATATACATGAAGATCAATAGAATATAAATGAGAAATCAACTCATCTATTTATGGTTAATTGATTTTTCAACCAGGATGCCAAACAATTGAATGGGAGAAAAAAATAGACTTTTCAACAAGTGATGTTGGAACCAATGGATATCCAGATAAAAAAGACTGAAGTTAGACCCCTTCCTCACAATACATTCAAAATTAACCCCAATAAAAGTTCTGACAATTAAGTTTGTGAACTGTCCATCATGCATTTACATTGGCAGCACCGTACAAACAACTCAGTAAGTTTTCATAACCTTAGTACATCAGTGTCTCACAGTTGGGTCATGTTGACATGTGGTGCTACCTTGTTGAGTGGTGTCCATTATTGTTGTTGCACGTTTTTGTGTGCCATCTCGAGAATGTTAGAACTTGAATTAGAGCAATAAACAAATATCAAATTTCTTGTTAATCTTGGCAAGAGTCCCCCCTCTCTCTCTCCCTCTCTCCTTCTCTCAAAAACAATAAAATAAATCTTAAAAAAAAAAAAAATAACAAGGAAGCTGAGATGGCTCAGGGGGGTAAATGCTGGCTTTTCAGCCCCAGGAACCTGGGATCAAATCCCGGCTCTGGTCTGTGCAGACCCATATGCTGAACTGGGGTGTGCCTCACATGCAAGAGGCCCTCAGTTTGGCTCTTGCCCCCCAGTTTGGCCCCTGGCTTGAGAGGGTGTGCCTCCCATGTAGGAGGTCCCTGGCCTGGTTCCTGCCCTGCATGGCCCCTGCCCACTTGTGGGGAGTGAAACCATGTTGAAAACTGATGACATACAACTATGGAGATGGCTCTGGGCCCTCCCCCTACTCTCTATCTGTCTCTGTCTTTGCCTCTTTCTGTCTCTTGCCAAAAACAATAAAATAAATCTTTAAAAAAAGAAACTTGGCATGAGTGGAAGTGAAATCAGGGACATGTTCATCCAAGTTTATGAGGATAATGCCACAAGAAAACACCAGTATGCAAATGGATTACACATTTTTCGGAGGAAAGAAAAAGCATCACTGATGAAGAGAGGCCAGGGTGACCAGACCAGCAGAACTGTTCAAAGCATTGCAAAAATTCATTGAATTGTGTGTCAAAATTGTTGGCTGACCATGGTAGGCTGAGTAAAAATCGATAGAAAAACAGTTCAGAATATCTTCACTGAAAATATTGACATGAGAAAGGTGTGTACAAAAATGGTCCTGAAAGAGCTCACCAATGAACAAAAGCAAAGGAGAGTCAAAGTTTGCTAAGACCTTTGAAAAGGCAAGATGATGTTTGGTGTGTTATCACTGGTGATGAAACATGGGTGTACCGAAACAAAGCATCAAAGTGCAAAATGGAAGTCAACCAATTCTCCATGACCAAAATAGTTCTGTCAGTCCAAATCAAGAGTCAAAACAATGTTGCTAATCTTTTTGGATATCAGATGGATTGTTCATTACAAATTTGTACCAAGTGGACCAGCAGTAAACCAAGATGACTATTTGGAAGTGCTGAAAAGGCTGAGTGAAAAATTTAGACAAAAATGACTTGAACTTTTTGACAACAACTCATGGTTCTTGCACAATGACAATGCACCGGCTCACACCGCACTGTATGTGAGGGACTTTTAGCCAGTAAACAAATAACTATACTGGAACACCCTCTCTACTCACCTGATATGGCCCCGAGTGACTTTTTTCTTTACCTAAAGATAAAGGAAATATTGAAAGGATGACATTTTGGTGACTTCAAGACATCAAGGGTGATAGAAGGAAGGCTCTGATGGCCATTCAAGGAAGAGTTCCAAAATTTCTTTGAATGGTGGACTAGGTGCTCGTATTAGTGTATAGCTTCTTAAGGGCAATACTTCAAAGGTGACCATACTGATATTCAACAATGAGGTATGTAGCACTTTTTCTAGGATGAGTTCCTGAACTTAATTGTCAAACCTCATACATCAGACTTACAAGTAGACTTCAACCTAGAAAATTTATAGAAGAAAACAGGCATATATATGTTTTCATGACTTTGGATTAGTCAGTGGATTATTAGATACATCACCTAAAGCAGGGGTTCCCAATTGGTTTGGCACCAAGGAAAATCTTATCAAGTTAACTAAAGATAGTAAAGTTTAAAAAATGGAAAGGCTTACATATTTTAGATTGAGAAATCCAACGTTATACAGATGTCAATTTTATTTAACTTAATTTAATATATTAATGTAATCCCATTAAAATTACCCACATTTAAAAAAAATACCATACCTCAAACAAGATTAAATTCCAAATGGGTCAATATTTCAATATAAAACATGAAACCATAAAAATACTCAAGGAAAACATAGAAGAATTCCATTGCAGACTTGGACAGAGGAAAGTTTATCTAAATATAAATCAAAATCCAAAATTCTAAAATAGTTGTTTTATTTGACTACATAAAAGTAAAAGAAAATTTCAACATAAAACATATAATTAAACAAAGTAAAATATAAATGTTAAACTGAATTAAAATACTTGCAACAAATGTCAAGAAAAAAAAACTCATCTCCCTAATTTTTAAAGGGCTCCTAAATTTTTATATAATCCAATGGGAAATGGGCAAAGAATATAAAAGAAATTACAAAGTATATTTAAATATACAAAACTATTCATAAAACTGCAACTTAAAAATCACACTGAATAATAAAATTATAATGAGATACTATTCTTCACCTATTAGATTGTCCAAAAGTGGACACAATATGTCAGTGAGGCCCTAGAAGAGAGTCAGTTTCATGCATTGCTGGTAAGGACATGTTACAAGGAAGGGCAATTTGGTAATATCTATTCAAATTAGAAGTGCATATACCCTTTGAACCAGCTATTACACTCCTGGGAATATATCCTAGAGATATACAAGGATACATGCAAAATAATATACATGAATATTCATTACAGCATTGTCAGTAATAGTGAAAGATTGGAAGCAATCTCCCATCAACAGAAAACTGATGTTTTCATTTAGCTTGCTTTTTTAAAGCTCCAAAGTGGACAAAAAAATAGCCTTTGTCCTAAGCCTAGAGCAGAGCTGGGTTTAGCTATCTACTCCATTCTTCCTTTCCCAAAACTGTCCCCTCAGTAGAACTAGTCCTTCTAAAGTAGCAGAACCCTCCTAAGCGGGAGATGTCTCAGGCCAGCTTGAGGACACCCGCATCATGAGAGAAAGGACAGATGAAGAAGCAAAGCAAAAGGACTCTGCCCTCTATTAATTTCTATATCAGAACTTTTCTTTCCTGGGATGAGTTGAGGGGAAGAAAGAAGGTAGTCTGTGAATTTTCTCTAGATGTAGGATCTGCCACCAATACTCATATTTGTAAAAATCTCGTTTATCTTTTAATTAGGACAATACTATATGATTAATACTGTTCAAGATTTATACCTTCCTATTTCAGTAAAATGGTCCCTTTTTAAATATTATACAACTAGGAGAAAATGCATACTGGTTTGTTTTTTTTCTTACCCAGATACTGATGTTTATGGACATTTATAAAGCCACAAACAGCAAAAACACTCTCCCACTGATAGCTTTCTAACCTCAGAAAAAATATTTAAAGATAGAAATAATGTCCTTAGTTAGACTGCACGAACTGAGACTATAAAATGATGGAAAATGCTAAAGTTAAATGTTCTTTTTTGTGCCTGCATTACTTCCATTTCTTTTTAAGAACCACCTGATTTTGGTAAAATTTGTTGTTGCTATTTGTTTGTTTGCTTTTTGCTTTGTTTTTTGTCTTTGGTAAGCAATACTTCTTTAATAGCCACTCAGGGCAAAGGAATGGAATCTCACTGGGTTGTAGACAGCATGAATTCTGCAGGATGGTCCTATTTTAAATAGAAACCACTTTGTGTAAAAAGGCTCATTTTAAGTGGGTCAATCTGTATTAGTTGCACCACTTAGAACGTTGAAGACACACTTTTGTGTATTTAGTGTTTGGGGACTTTTGGGGAACACACTATATTTATACTCTATTTAACTAGGTCAGCTCTTTTGTTGGGACAATCCCAGAGGGAGTGATACATTTCACATAAAGAGAGCAAGAAGAGTTCTGGTATTTTACTGGTTTGTCTATCCCAACTCATTCTACTGAAGTCTAATCTAGTCATGTCCTGTGTCCCAGTGAATAAACAGTGACTCAGTCATTTAAAACTATTTCTTTAGTATGTGCTCTTCACTGTGTTAGGTGTTATGAAAAATATGAATTCCAGCTGTCAAGGAGAAAGCTCTTTAAATGGGTAGTAAGGCATGTAAATACACAACTACAGAAAGGCCAGAAAGATAAGTTAGGTAAACTGCTGAGTTTGAGGTGCAGGCAAGTTACTCAATACAAAGTGTCAACAGGTAGCAGGAAACTGATTGACACTGGAAGAAGCTCTAGAAAGGGAAAAGAGGGGTCCTGCCATGCACATGGTTTTTTCTAATTAAAAGAAGTGAACAAAGAACATATGATTTCTGATATTTTCTGCACATGTCAATTAAAAAAAATAATTTTTATAATATTTGGGGATGCTGGGATGGCTCAGAGGGTTGAGCACTAGTCTTGCAGCCCCAGGGTCCAAGGATCGAATCCCAGCCTCGACCTGTGCAGTCCCATATGCTGAGCTGGAGCATGCCTTGCAGTTTGGTTCTCACTGGGGTGAGTTCCATGCAGGAGACCTCCTGCCCAATTCCTGCCCTGCACAGCCCCGTGCCCACCTGTGGAATGAAACTGTAGAAAACTAATGTGTGCAACTATAGAGACTGCTCTGGGCCCTTCCCTTCTCACTGTCTCTCCCTATGTGTCTCTCTCTCTGTCAAAAACAATAAAAAGAACTCTTTAAAATATTTATATAAGTAAAAATATGTGTTAATCATGAGAACAACATCAAAACCCCAGTGATTAAGTGAGATTTGTATATAAGAGGTTACCAATTTGGGGAGTTATAGTGTGGCGTCTAGTTCCACACATTTAGAGAGTAATATTGAATTCTGATTTTGCATTTTAATTACAACTTAGTATGTATTAAAAGCAGATAAAATGTCTAAAAATCAGTTTATGTGAAGAATTCAAATGAGTTGTTAATTTTTGAAAAGAGAAAGCTTAGAACCAGTGGTAGCTATCTTTAAATAATCACGATAGCTATCTTTAAATAATCATGGTAGATCAGCATTATTTACTGTTATTCCAGAGAGAAGAAATAAGGAAGTCGTATGTGAAAGTTACAAGGATGCAATTTTTCAGCTTATGTTGTGACATGACTGGCTAATAATTTCAGCCTTCTGAAAACAGGCTAAGGTGTTTTGTGTATTTGCAAGTAATCTAAGCAGCAGTGAACTAACATTTATTATATGATCAGATGAAATGCTTCTCAAACTGAGGGTGCACTTGAATCACTGTGAGTCTTATAAAATGCTGTTAGTCACCAAATACATTTTGAGCGCCAAGATTATAGAAAAATTTCCCTCACTGTGTAGAAAGTTTCAGATTAGACAAGTTTAAATTTCTTTTTATATTAAAAAATCAATTATTTTATCATTTATTTGAGTCTCAATGCAGTTATTAGCTAGATGCAATGGAGATAAATGAAAGTCAGGGTCCCTGAGGTAATATGGTAAATTCCAGAGACAGAAGAATGCAAAGCACATTCAGCATGTATTAACTTGATCACAAGAAATATTTAGTAAGAGAAGTGTTGTACAAACAGGCTTAGAGGCACGACAAGTTTTCATGTAAATATCAAGAACTTTCTGCATCCTGGCAATAATGGTATAGTGGTTCAGATTTTCATTCACCTCTAAGTAACCTACCCCCTAAGATAATGGGCTAAACCTACAAATGTTTATTTTTCTATGTATATTAAAAAGTTACAGAATTAGACAGTCTAGGGTTGGTATGAGCTCCACGAAGTCATCAGAGACTTGGTCTCCTTCCATATTTTTATTTAACCATCTTCAACGTTGGCTTCCACCCTCAAGATTATCTTAAGATATGATAGTTGCTGGAGTTCCAACACTATGGCCACATTTCAGCACTGAAAAGGAGGATAAAGAAATTGCCCCTTTTGCAGCAAATAGTTCAAAAGATTCGTACAACTGCTGCTTACATCTCAATGGGCAGAATTTGATCACATAACTGAATGCCACTGCAAGGAAATCTGGGAAAGGTGTGTTTGTGAGCAAAGCACATTGTCTAGGATTTTGCTTCTAAAGAGTAGTGAATGGTGTGTCAAATAGTTTTGAGTTGAAAGGGGACACTTGCAAAGGGCAGTCTTTGAAAGGTAATATGAAAGCAATGCAACAAATGCAATTAAATGCTGAGCGAGTCTCTAGTCAACATGACTAGTTTCTGGATGTAAAGGAATTTAGAGATTTTGAGCTAGACCAGAGTATCAGAAAAAGTAACTGAAAAAGTAGACAGGGAAGGGATGACAGGATGGGTGTTCCAAAGGTATGAGTGATGGGATTTGGTGAATTGGTCTGGGTAGAAAGGAAAGGGAGGAACCTATACTACCCGTGAGGTTTAGAACCTAGGAGACTTGGAAAAATGATGAAATCCACAGCAGAGAAATGAATAGCAAAAATAAAACTACCTTGCTGAGGGAAAAAGATAAGTTTTGTTTTAGATATATGCATACTGGGTTTGCTGTCATGGAACATTCAAGGGGCAATGTGGAAAGGTCTAAATCTTACATGGTTAAGATTGTTGAACTGTAGTTCAGGAGACAATTGAGTATTGAAGGGGATGGGCTTTAGGTTTTTTATATACTCCACACTTCCAAGTGAGTGATTATTAGATCTCACATTTTATTTATCCAAAAAGAAAAAAAAAAAAAAAAAAAAAAAAAGAGTTCTCAACCACCTTTGCTTCACTCTCCATGTTGAGGACACAGAGACTGCTGGTCTGTTTTAATATTCTTCTCAACAAAATACCAGTGAATAGCCAAATATGCTAAAAATGAGTTAAGAGAAAACTCTAAAACCAAATATAAATTATTTGATATTACATCTCTTTGAAAACAGTTCCCCATCTGAATTTTTAATAATTTTTTTTATAATCTAGTCTTTGGATGTCCTCAGATTTAATTGAGCCACCTACTTAAAGAGAATGATGACTCATACATAAAAGTAAAGTATTCTAATTTAACCAGGTTCTACAGCACTCTCCTACTAGACAGATTTGATTTTCCCAATACTAATTCTATATGTATCTATTAATTAAAATGTACACAAAGTTGCCTGCTTTTTCTATGTTTAAGAAGCTGATTTTCCCTTGACAATATATTCCTATTGCCAGAGGTCAAGGCTTGCATTAACTCATTCTGGACCTGTCTTCAAGTGGTTAATGAAAGGTCCCTAGAGCATAGCTTTGACCTTAACCCGAGCTGCATTTTCTTTAATTGAATCAGATTTTCCCCTTATTTCTTTTGTTCCTTGAGACTCCAAACACAGAAAGAAACCTCTCTGAGCTCCTGGGCTATATAAATTACATGTTTGGGCTGATCACGTTTTAGTTTTCCATTATGTTCATGCCACCTTTTCATTGTCCTATACTATGAAATATCTCATGGACTGTCTGGAAGTTTCATATTTGCATTAATCCAGAAGAGGACAACCTATCCCCTAGGTGGGTGGGCAAATATGTATAATGTCAAGTCTTGAGGCAGATGCTTCCCTTTCCACATTCCTAAAAGTTCCAGGTGTGCAGGACACCCTCCAGGCAACGGAGTAAAGACCAGGCCATTGTTTATGTGAGTTCTAGCCTTTTGGGAAGAGACTGAAGTTTGTTGCCAAATAAGAATGCTAGCAATGCTTGGAAGATCTAAAAATTCAAGATAACTTTCTTATTAATAATGTCATAATGATGCATGGAACTTGGTGGTTAACAATGTCCTCTCACTGTGTTCTCCTCACCATCTTATAAGATAGGCGTGGTAAGTACTATATTCATTTTATAGATGAGAACAGCCACTAAGAAAGCTCAATGACTTGCTCAAGGCCACACAGCTGATGCTGTTACAGAGTTGAGAGCTTTACTTTCTTTCCACTATCTTCCCATTTCTCTCTCAAAAAACCAGGTGGTAGAGTATGAACTATTCTTAGGTGCTATTTATTATTAAATGCATTAGATCACAAAATTGAATTGTGATCTGAATTTATTCTATTTCTTTCCATAATCCATGCAAACAGTATTTCCTTCTTACCCTGAAACACCTTCAGTCTATGCTAAGACATCATCAAACTACTTCCCACTCCCCGAGTAGGCCACAAGTCCTTCACACATGGCTGCAGCTCTTTGTGCTGGGTTTTCCCTCCCCATGTCATTCATCTCTCTAAACTCTATTTTGCTCTCTCTTTGTGTTGTAAAGTTTGTCGCTACTTTCTTATAACTTTCATAACATAATGTTTTATCACATACTTATACATGGGGGGGACCCCAAAAAATTTTTTAATAAAAAATTCTGTATTTATTCTTACATGTTTAAACTTCAGTAATTTTCAAAGTACAGTACTCTTTGTTTGGTACAATACACCTATCAAGATGCTTTTTCCACTGATCAAAACAGTTTTTGAACTCATCAATTTTGAAGCCTTTTAGTGCTTCTGCTGATTTTTGTTTCACCTCTTCCATATTATCAAAAATGTTTCCCTTTGAGGGAATTTTTTTTTAACCCAGGAAAACAAACAAACAAAAAAGTGGGTTGGGGTGAGATCAGGTGAATAGGGAGGGTGGGGCATGGGGGTCATGTTGTCTTTGGTCAAAAACTGCTGAATATTCAGTGTGTGGGGGCAGGTGCATTGTCATAGTAGAAGAACCAGTTATCTGTTTGCCACAACTTAGGACATTTCTTCTGAAAAATCATGATGCAACCTTACCAAAACTTGCAAATAAAAACTTTGGTTGACCATTTGATCTGTGGAACAAATTCTGAGTGCACAATCTTTCATATCAAAGAAGGATAATTCCAGGATTTTTTGTTGTTGTTGTGGGGAGGGTTCCCTCATATTAAAGAGATAATGAATCTAAAGAACTAACACAGGGTCTAGAGCATTATGTATATTCCCTGTTAGCTTTTTCAATGATGAGTATGTGGGTGAGGAGAATGATAAAATCTCTACTATTAGTCTCTTAACTCAAACATAAAAGACATCTTCTTTGTCTTTAGCACAATAAGAGCACATAGTAAGATGTCATTAGATATTTTAATTTATAGGTTATCTATACAGGTATTATATAGATAGTAATAAAGGCAACATTTATGTTAGTTTATAACGGGGAGTTGGGAGATAGATATAAATAACTATAGCTATGATAATTTTTTATGTAGTTGAGTTGCAAGTATATCATATTTATGACTTTGAAAAGTAACTTAGAGAACATCTAGTCCAGCAGTTCTCAAAGTGTGGGCTCCCAACCAGCAGCAATGCCTGGGCCCTTGTTAGAAAGGCAAATTTCTAGCCCTGCTTAAGATTTTGAGAGATAGAAATTTGGGGGGTTGGGGCCGGGGCCAGAAATCATTGTTTTAACAAGTCCTGCAGGTGTTTCTGATGCACAATAAAACGTGAAGACAACTGATCGAGTCCAATTATCCTACTTGACTGATGTGAGAAAAAAGGTGCAGAAAAGTTAAATGACTGGGCCAAGGTCACACAACTAGTTAATGGCAAATGTGAAGCTAGAACTGTGATCTCATGACTACTTGACCTTTATATTTCTCTCCATTGCTTTTTATTCTTTTTAAAATTTTCTTCTTTATTCAGCTCATAGTAAACTAATTATATCAAATGTGTTGCCGTAGGCAGAAGTACTTGCAGGAGTAAAGAAAACCTTAGCACAGGAGAGCAGAATAGACCTTTTGACTCACTCTCTTATTCCCTCTATGATTATCTGGGGCAGCCCTTCAAGAGGAACCCTGCTGTGACAAAAGCATTCAGATGACAACCTCCAGCTGCTGTGTTTTGGGGTAAGCCTCACTGTAAAAGCAAGGAACATGGTTCCCAGCCAGTGACTGAGCACACAGCATGGGCACTGGGGCCTGGCCATTTCTCCCCAGTGTGAGGTTTCTCCACTGGTAATCTCTCCTGTGGAGCTCCCTTTGGGTGGGCTGAGATCCTCAGAGCTTCTTGGCAGTATGAGGTTGGCTCTTCCTTTCCCCATCCTTTTTTAAGTGTCAGACCTCCACTGTAGTCCCAAAGCTTTCTGTGCCAACTTCTCCCCATCTTCACTTTATGTTTCAGAGGGGTTAGTCTCAACAAATGTCTTCTACTTCTGACTTCATTATGGCAGCTTGCTTCATGATGACCTGAACTGACACACTGTTCTGCTTAAGCCTCACTTTCCAGATGAGTCAAATGAAGTCATAAGAGTCCATTCCTAATACTGAGTTGGGAAATGATAAATTGTTGGTGTATTATCATGAGTAGCAACATCTCAAGGTTATTATGCTTAGAATATTAACATAAATGTGTGAGGCATGTCTGTCGCTTATGGAATATCCAGGCCATATTTCCAGCCCAGGTGGGATAACATGATAAATTCTGGCCAATGTTCTGCAAATAGAAAGAAGTGATGTATTTTAAATTTAGGCCAAAAGACAGAAGAATAAGTGTCTTCTAAGGTTGACACAGCAAACCAAAAGCATGTATTAAGAGAATGGGGTACTTACTAATCTGTTGTTTTTAACTTACAAATCTTTGCTCAGTCTTATTTATTTTGAAAGCAGTTCCATTTAAAGTGTGTAACATCTTGTCTGGATACAGATTCCACGTTCATAAAACAGGAATAACAATACAAATTTAGAGGGTTGTTAGGATAATTCAATGAGGTAGTGCTGGCACATTGTAGGCACTGAGCAAATATTCTTATTTGCCAACCTGCCCCTAAAGTGTCTATATAAAAGGCATCAAACATGTATTGTAGAATCAATCTTGTCATTCTGAGCTTACATCTCTCATATTTTGATGGCTGTACAAAATAGC
>PVKE010031078.1:0-19250 GCA_004027555.1 Craseonycteris thonglongyai
TGGGCACATAATGCGATGCATGGGTGATGTGATGTGGAGTTGTACATCGAGAAACTATCTACCGTAATTGTTACCAACCAATATCACCCCATTAAATTTAACAATAAAATATAATAATATTAAAAAAAAAAAAAAGGAAGTTCTGGGGATGGATGATGAGATGGTACACAACCATGTCAATATACTAATGCCACTGAATTATACACTTTAAATAGTTAAAATAACAAATTTTACATTTCAAAATTTTTTATTTTGCTACAATTAAAACCCACTTCCCTCTAATTCTTCATTGGTTTCTCGATCCTTTAATTTTGACAGCCCTACCTTTGGCCTTCTCCATTTACTGCCCATCCTTTTCTTGGGGGATCTCACCCATTTTCATGACTAAAATGATCAACTATATGCTGACCTCCTAGATCCTGACCTCCAGCCTGGCCTGCCCCTCTCCAGATCCCAAAACCCAGCTGCCTACTGGGAAATGACTCCACTCAGATGTCCGGCAGATGGCTCAAGCTGACCAAGCCCACAAATGAACTCATGACTCCTCCACCTAAAAATAGCTTCTCCCATGGTCCCTGACTCATTGAAGTGACGTTCTACCTGGTCCTCAAAGTCAGACACCTAGGAATTGCTCTGGGCTCCTCCTGCCCCTTGTCCCACAAGTCACCAGCAAGTCACCACGTCTCTGAAGCCCCTGAGAACCCCAAAGCTTTATTTTCCCAAGCACTCCACCCTGACTGCCCCCCACTAGGGCTGTGGGGCGGCAGGCCCTTGTAGCCCTTTGCCTGGATAATGACAACAGTACCTATCTCTTCATTGCCAACCTACAGACACCAAGCCTTCTATCTACCAAAATCACACCTGATCACAAAGCCACCTCCCCACACACCTCTCAGTCCAGGACCAGAGAGACAAGTTCTATTTTGTCCAGTTGGGGATCACAAACATTTTCTCTAAAGACCTAGACAGTAAACATTTTAGGCTCTGTGGTCCACATTCTGTCTCTGTTGCAAATATTCAACCCTTCTGTTGACCTGCAAAAGCAGAGAGAGATGGTAGGTAAATGAACATGTGTGGCTGTGTGCCAATAAACTTTATTTACAAAAAAACAGACTACAGTTGGCTGATACCTGTTCTTCCCTCTAATTTCCCTTTTGCCCTGAACTCCGTTGCTGAAAATGCAGCCACACCACTACTCTCCCCACTGACGGTCTGCAGAACACCACTCCCCAGATTCAGCTTAAGTCCATCTCCTCTTGGACACCTCTGCTGGCCCTTCCAGGGGCAGTGGCCTCCCTCCTCTGTGCACTCACTCCCATGCTATACAGTGACATCTAGCACAGCCCCTTTTTGAAACTGGCTTCCTTTCCTTGTTGGTCTTTGGTCTGGTAACCTCATAGGATAGTGCTTGACTCAGAGAACAATGAATAAATGATGAACAAATGTCAGAGGCCCAGAAAGCAGGTCTTCCAGACAACAACTGAACACCATGTATCTGACAACTACAGGCAAAAGAGAATTCTACCAACAGTCGAATTTATGAGGTCTGATAATTAAGTTCACAAACTCATCCTAGAAAAAGTGCTACATACCTCACTGTTGAATATCACAAGGGTCACCTTCAAAGTACTCCCCTTGGGAAGCTATGCATCGACACCAGGGCCTAGTCCACCCTTCAAAGCAATTTTGGAACGCTTTTTCTGAAATGGCCATTAGAGCCATCATCATATTACCCTTGATGTCCTGAATCTCATCAAAATGTCTTACTTTCAATATTTTCTTTATCTTCAGGTAAAGAAAAAAGTCATTGAGAGCCAGATCAGGTAAGTAGGGAGTGTTCCAATACAGTTATTTGTTGACTAGCTAAAAACTCTCTCACAGACAGTGCCATGTGAGCTGGTGCATTGTTGTGATGCAAGAGCCATGAGTTGTTCAAAAGAAATTCAGGTGGTTTTTGTCTAACTTTTTCACGCAACCCATTCAGTACTTCCAGATAGTCAACTTTTTTTTTTTTTAAGATTTATTTCATTGATTTTGACAGACAGAGAGAGACAGAGAGAAGTGGGAGGGCCCAGAGCAGTCTCCATAGATGCACATCATTAGTTTTCTACATAGTTTTCATTCCACAGGTGGGCATGGGGCTGCACAGGGCAGGAACCAGCTGGGGGCCTCCCAAATGGGAGGCATGACTGGTCAGAACCAAGCTGGGAGCACACCCCAGTTCAGCATATGGGTCTGCCAGGCCTGGGACATGAATTTGATCCTTGTACCCCAGGGCTGCAAGACGAGTGCCCATCATGCTCAGTATCCCCCAGATAGTCAACATGGTTGACTGTTTGCCCAGTTGGTACAAATGCTAGTGAACAGTCCCTCTGATATCAAATAAGGTTAGCAACATCGTTTTGACTCTGGATTTGGTATGATGGAACATTTTTGGTCATGGCAAATTGGCTGACTTCTTTTTTTTTTAAAGATGTATTTTTATTGTTTTTGACACAGAGAGAGATACAGAGACAGAGAGAAGGGGGAGGGCCCAGAACAGTCTCCATAAACATCATTCGTTTTTCCACATAGTTTCATTCCGCAGGTGGGTGCGAGGCTGCACAGGGCAGGAACTGGGCCGGGGTCTTGCCCTGGTGAAAACTGAACTGGGGACACTCCCCAGTTCAGCATATGGGTCTGCATGGGCCGGGGCAGGGATTCGATCCTCGGTCTCCGGGGCTGCAAAGTGAGCGCTTAACCCACTGAGCCATCCCGGCTTCCCACGAATTGGCTGACTTCTATTGTACACATTGATGCTTTGTTTCAGGGTCATATTGGTACACCTATGTTTCATCACCAGTGATATAGCGCAGCCCAAAACATCGTCTTGCTTCTCCAAAATGTCTTGGCAAACTTTAACTCTCCTTTGCGTTTGTTCACCAGTGAGCCCCTTCAGGACCATTTTAGCACACACCTTTCTCATGCCAAAATTTTCAGTTAGGATATTCCTAACTATTTCTCTATCAATGTTTACTTGGTTTGCTATGCTTCTCACAGTCAGCTGACAATTCTGACACACAATTCCATGAATTTTTGCAATGTTTTTGTTAGCTCTGCTCATTACTGGCCACCGTGACCTCTCTTCATTAATGACCTTTTCTCTTCCCTCAAAAAAAGTTTATCCATTTGTACACTGCCATTATCCCAATAAAATTGGACGGACATGTCCCCTGATTTCACTTCTAGTCTTGCAAAGTTTAACAAGAAATTGAATGTTTGATCGTTGCTCTAATCAAGCTCCAACATTCTCACAATGGCACACAAGAACACACAATAATAATGAACGCCACATATTGACACAAACACAACTGTGAGACACTGATATACCACAGTTATAAAATCTTGCTGAGTTGTTTGTACAATGCCGCCAATATAAGCGCATGGTGGCAAGTTTGCAAACATAAGCGTCAGAAATTCTATGCTTAGAATAGCATCCAGACTCTTCCCTGTGGCCTCCAAGGCCCTCTGCTTCTCCTCTTTCTGCTTATGAGGCATTAGACACATGGCAGGCTTTCTCTGCCTTGACCAGGCCTGGCTGATTCCTCTTACCCCAGGATCTTTGCACTTGCTGCCTGCCACTCTACCTGGAAGGCTCTTCCTCTGAACTCCACAGGGCTTCTCCCTCTTATCATTTCAGTCTCAGCTTAACTGTCACCTCTTGAAGAGTTTTCCTGGACACCAGTGGCCCAGTTTTGAAATTCTCTCTCATATACACATACACATGCTCAAAATAACTGCAAAGATCTTAGTAGAAATAGGCTTACTGTATATAGCACATCTGGGCTTCATTGCATAGCAAACGACAAATAACTGCTATATTGGGCCATTACATGTAAGTTATACTAATACATATTTTTAAAGGGTTTATATTTTTATTTTTATTTTTTTCACATGGATTATGGCAGGTGTAATCTGATTCAGAGCATCCAAAACCCACTTGCTTTATGTATCATACAGGTTTGGGAAGCCAAATATATTTTTCAGAAAGTCATAGCATTCACAAAAATGAAAAATAAGGAGTTGCCAGGGGATAAAACATGGTTTTAAAATATACAAAAACCTATGTATCATAAAACAGGAATGCATTTCAGGAAAACAGAAGTGAGGTGCAGCAAAGAGCAAGGCCAGGCTGTCTGCCCCTGAGGGCCTAACACAAGTCATGGCATGAGGACCAGACCAGGTCTTACCTCCAAGAGGCTGATTTCTAGACTTAGACTGGTTGGCAACGAAGAGCCAGCAATAGGAGAAGGGAAACCATTTTTTTTTTTTAAGATTTATTTTTATTGTTTTTTGACAGAGAGAGAGAGATAGAGAGAGACAGAGAGAAGGGGTAGGACCCAGACAAGTCTCCATACTTGACAGCATTAGTTTTCCATATAGTTTCACTCCACAGGTGGGCGTGGGGCTGCACAGGGCAGGAACTGGGCCAGGAGCCTCCTATATAGGCCCTGGCAAGAACTGAACTGGGGGAATACCCCAGCTCAGTATATGGGTCTGCCTGGGCCAAGGCTGGGATTCGATCCTTGGGCTCCGGGGCTGCAAAGTGAGCGCTTAACCCTCTGAGCCATCCCAGCTTCCCCAGGAAACCAGTTTTTAAACATTCTCATCTGTAAGTTCTGCCTGCAAGGCTGGCCACTTGGCAAACCCACCCAAAAGTGTGATGTTTTGGGAGTAATTTCAGAACTATATATACCAGTATATATATATATATATATATATATACACACACACACACACACACATATATATATATACACACACACACACACACACACACGCATACACACACACATACCACAACCAAGATGGGGGACGGGAAGTGAGTATTTTTCTGCTGAGCACTTATGCTTGGAGAGTGACATATTTGTACCAGTAAATTTCTACGCTAATTGAAGGGCATTTTGCACCCTAAAACAGACAGCATAAGGCTCACCTGCTCAAGCAAGCATGACATGTTCACTCAATGTCTCTTCAGCATTTGGTATTAGGCAAGAAACCAGAATAAAAATAAGTAATCCCAGGCCACTTCTGCTTCTTTGCTTAACAACAACAACAACAACAACAACAACTCTTTGTTGAGCACCTACGACATCCCAGGCCCAGTGTTAAACCATTTGTAGATATTTCTAATATTTCAACCGTACAAGCTACTATTATCTATCTCACAGATACCAAGCCTTACCTGAGGTCACTGAGCTAATTAAGGGAGACAGAGACCCACACTTTAACTCCTTCTTTGCCAGATCCCAAAGCCCACATCTGTAACCAGTATGATGACAGGCAATTTTTCCTATACTTTTCCCTCTGCCCTGTTCTTCCCATTTGAGCTGTACTGAGTCACAGAGATGGAAGTATATGCTACATACAGAGCAACACTTCATTCCTACATATACTTTCCCATAGCTGTGCAGGAAACCATTTATTTATCCACTTAAATATTTATCAAGGGTCTACTCAGTGCTAGAACTATTGTCAGCCTCAGGGGTACAGAATTTAATAAAACACACAGAGCTTCTTCCCCTCACCAAGCTGACATTCAAAGATGGGACAGCAATAAGATAGTGATAAATGCTAAGGAGACCAAGAAAGCAGGGAAGGAGGCTAAGAGTGCATCACTTTTGAGTGAGTGGCCTGGGAAGGTGACATCTGAGAAAAGGCCTAAATTAGGCAGAGAGGGAGCAGCGCCTCAAATGCCTGGGCCAAGAGCTTTCCAGGCAGAAGGGTTGGCAGTGGAGGTGGCCAGGTGTGGTCAGATTGCAAATCCCCACTGAAGGTGAGTGGGCAGAGTTTGCCAAAGATTTGAGAGAAAGAGAAGAGTGGAGGACGATGCCAAAGTTTTGGCCTGAGCAGCAGAGGGTGGTGGGGAGTGGTGGGGGAGAAGCAGCTGATACTTACTGAGAGAGGGCCGAATCTGGGAGGAACAGATTTGGGGGAACAATCTGAGCTTAGCTTGGCCACCTTGCATTTAAATTGCCTTTCAGAACCCACCTAGATGTGTCTAGCAGGCAGCTGGCCAGACTTTTCTGCTAGGAAGCTCATTGGAATAGTCTCCTCACACATCATCTTAGTCCAAGCTTCCCAGGCATGAATTGCCCCCAGGTTTCACCTACTCTTTATCCCACATCCCACCCCTAGATTCTGCATCTTCCTCAGTTAAAGTTCTCTCTCTTTTGTTTTTTCCTCTAAGAATTAATTACTCTGCTGATCTTGGGGTTTACAAGAAGTGTGTAGGTAGTTTTCAGTTTTCTTTCTAATTCCCAACACTCCTTCCTTTCTACCTTCTTCCCTCCCTCCCTCCCTCCCTCTCATTCATTCATTCGACAAATTAAGTAGACACTATGCTCCAGGCACATGTGTAAGAAAACATGGCCTATGGTGGAGCCAACTGCCATTTATATTCTAGAAAGGGGGTCAAAACATCCCTTTTTATTACTTAAGCCCACAATTCCTTATAATGATGCGGAAATCTAAAAAGTTCTGAAAACTGAAAGTTTTTGGCAAATTTGGCATGATTCTCCTGGCAACAGAACTTGTCCTGGACTGGACATGAGATCACTGATGATCCTTCTATAACCCATTTAGCGGGACTGTGCATACAGTTCAGTGCAGAAATATGGATGTGTGTGTTAGGTGCGCCTAGACACCGGATTACGGTAGAACTTGTACGTCCCTGTCACCAGGTTCATGAGAGTCCCCACAAGTGAGACAGTTTCCCTGAGAAATTTCCTACTTTTTAAAATAGTTTCACAGTTTACAAATAAGTAGATATGTACTCGGGGAGGGGGCGGAGGAGCATTTTATTTAAACAAGTGGTCAATGTAATGTTAATTAAAAAGAGTCAAATATATTATAAGCTATGGCTCCTTCAGGCCCTGGAATTTTATAAGCAAAACAATCACACATGACAAAAAATTCCACTAGAAAAAAAACTTTGACTCAATTATAATATTAATTAAAATTAAATTAATTAAATATTAATTAATATTAATTATAACTCAAATCTGAAACTACAGATTAAATCTAAGGAATAAGAGCCAGATAATTTCCCAGTGTCTCTGTTTCTGGTGAGTGGCTGGCTCCATGCCAACAGTGCCTCTGTGATAAATGTAGTTAAAAGATGACTATTAAGGTAATATGTGCCCTTTACACAGAACACAAATGTCAACTGAATTTCAAAGGACCTGTTCTGTTACTTGCGGGTAACAGAACAAGTCATTTAAAAAAGCAGTCATAAAAAAATTGTTTTGTTGGAGAAGTCAGTTGAAACTGAGTCTTGTATAGGTTTGATATTTTGGATTTGCAAAGATCTGTCCCTGTCCTCCTAATTCCTCTTTTGAGCCTCTCAGCAGTTTATCTGGGACAAGGGAGGAATGCACCTAAGGGCTAAATAATTCAGTATTGCTTTTACTGCAGGGGCAAACCATTTGTGAACTCACTCCTGACCCAAATCAGCTAGAATATCACAGGACCAAAGAATCACTTAACATTTCCATCAGATATTATGAGAAGTCTTTTAATTAAAAACTACCAAGTCCTCTCTCATACTTCAAGCCTGTGGGAGGAGTGCTGGTCATTAAGAAAATTAAATTCCTATTCTGGGGAGGGCTTACCATACATTCATTTCTCTGGTCAGAGCAGGTGTCAGTTCATGTCTTTAAACTTGAGTGGGTAACCAATTCTCCCTACTCCCCAGGGCAGAAGGTAAGGGTCTTTATAGAAGCAAACATATTTCAGAGCATTAAGCAAAAATATAAAAATATGCTGATAATATGTGCTGTCATAAAAGCATTGTTGTTAATGTTTTGTGTCATTATTTTGTCCGGGAAATCAGTTTGAACTTTCTTGTATAATATTTTGGATTTGCAGAGGTAAAGCAGATTGGGAGAGAAAAGAAACTCATGAAAGTCAGCACTGACTGTTTACTGCACAAAGCAGGAAATAATGGGGGGGGGCATAATAACACGTAGAAAGAAGCATGAATGAGGTCTATGGTGCAGCGCAGCCCTGGACTCCTGTGCGGCATCCTGCCCTGTCCCTCATTCCTGTGGGGCAACCAGGAGGTTAAAATTAGGACGATGAACCACCCCCGCTGCCACCGCCCGAATGGCAGGGGCAGCTCGGGCCCAGAGGCCCTTGAAATAGCCACTAAGATCTGGAAACCCAACTTTCCTAGCGCAGCGGGAAGAAAAACCCATGGGAACTGAGCCGAGAGGGAGCGTCGCGGCTTTTCCCGGAGAAAAGGAAAGGAATAAAGAACTTTTTTTTTTTTTTTTTTTTAAAGAGGAAGGGTGGTGTGTGTGTGTGTTGATGAGTATTTAAGGGGTGGGGTTTGGATTTACAAACACACACGCACACGCACCCGCACAACCGCAGGAGAAATGCCACTTAGGAGTTTGGGACACAGTTGGGCTCTTTAACAAAATAATAAATTAAAAAAGAAAAACCTTTTGGTGAAAAGTGTCTCACTAAGCGAGACAAATAGGGAAGCTGCAGGGTGCTAAGGGGCTTCCTGGGGAGGCATGTAAGGACTGACAGACCCAGGGTCCCCCAAACTCGGGAATGTGGGATTAAGAGGGAGGTGGGATGGAGTGACGGAGGAGCTATAAACGCAAGGATTGGGGGGCGGGGGGGCGAGAAACGAGTTCCAAGGAAGCCTGATTCTAGGGGAGTTGGTGGCGAAAAAGGGAGAGGTCTTCTCCAAGACAAGCGCACCGACTTTTCGTTAGTGTAAAGAGGGTTCCAGGGGTGCCCTCAAGTTCAGTATGTTTGGGGGATCAAAACGATAAGAGGGTCCCTGGTACACTCCAAATCCAGGAATTTGGGGTAAAGGTGGGGTAAAGGGCCCTCCCAATTCGAAGTCTGAGGTTAAAAGTGAGAGAAGGGTCCCAGAGGAGCCCCAATTGCAGAGATTTGGGGAGTAAAAGGGAGAAGCGGCGTCCACAGGAGTCCCCAATTCAGGGAGTTAAAAGTTTAAATTTGAGAGGGATTACCGGGGCGTCCCTAATTCCGGGATTTTCAGGATAAGAGTGAGAGGGGGTCCCGGGAAGCTCTAACCCAGAAAGTTTTATAAAAAAGTGAGGCGACGGGTCCCCACTTCTTCTTGTTTGGTTAGAAGGAGGGAAGGGCCCCAGGGCGCCCCAAAACTCATCCGCGCCGGCGGAACTGGGGGTTCGCAAGCGGGTGCCGTCCCAGACGTTCAGGATGAACGGCGGGGGCTGTGCCGCTCACCCCGGACCTCCCGTCTGGGGTCCCCGCCGACCCCCGCACCGCCCAGCCAGGCCGGCCCCAGGCAGTCGCATCGGTCACCTGGAGTTCGGGCCGGGAGTTCGGGCAGCGGCTCCCGCGGCGGCAGCGGCTGCTGCGTGTTGGTCCCCGTTGGTAAGTAACAGTCTCCACGGCTACAGTCTCTATGGCGGCGGCGGTAGCAGCAGCGGTCGCTCCTCCTCGCGCTCCGGCTGCCCATTTCGCGCCGCCCGCCGCGACGGGGCGGGGCGTTGTTACCGGCAACGGTTACCAGGCTCCACACCCCACCTCCCTAACGGCCCGCCCATGCCCGCCTCCAACGGGCTCGGGGGTGGGAAGGGCCGGGGGGTGGGGCGGTAGAGAGAGAGAGAGGGGGGTGGGGGGGAAGAGAGGCCTGTGGCGTCCCATTGGCTGTGCGCGGTGCCTGTCAAAGAGGGCGTTCCCCGGAGAAGAATTGGGCAAGGCCCGACCAATCCTAATGAGAGAGGGCGGGGCTTGGATGGTCGGGCGCGTGGCTTGGAGGGTTGGCAAGCGGGAGCTTTGGAAACCGGGGTCTGTTGGTACGGTTCCCGGAAGGCCGTTTCAAGAACCCATGGGCCTTCTCTTATTCCATAGACAATTAAGGGACATTCAGATACAGTGTGGGTCCGGAGTCAGCAAACTCTGACCTGCTGGCCAAATACGGCCTGCTACCTGATTTTCATGGCCTAGGAACTGAGAATTTAAAAATATTTATTTAGATGGTTTAAAAATATATAAAAATAACCTTTCTGGCATGTGAAAAAACATGAAACATTTTATTTGATTGAATCCAGTATTTTCAACTCCTTTAAGGATTAGCAAACTATGACCAGTGGGCAAAATTCTGCCTGCCTATGTTTGTAAATAAAGTTTTATTGGAACACACTCTGTTCCATTCCTTTAAGGGCAGTGGAAGGCTGCTTTCACATTAGAGGGACAGAGTTGAGTAGTGGAGAGTTGAGTAAATGCACAAAGACTGAATGGCATAAGCAAAGTAAAAAATATTTACTATCTGGCCCCTCATAGGAAATGTTTGTCAACCTTTTCTTCCCTCCCCTTACCCCCAGATGGTATGTTCAACAGTGTGTAGGACATTTGCACCAAGGTCAGAATGATGAGGAATAAGGGAAGAAATTTTCAGGAATTCAAAGTTCCTGGGGTGGAAACTCCTGTTGAAGAAACAGAAAGCATGTCCTTGGGCGTGGCTAAAGCAAAGGGAATGAGGAGCACAGGTGTGAGTGCAGGATGGTGAGTCAGAGGATAGAGGGGGTCATCCCACCTGCGGTCTCATAGACCATGGGGAAGGGTCCTTGTCAGATGGGGAAGCCATCGGAGAGTTTTAAACGGGGGGAGATGTAATACAATTTTGATTTGTGGTTTTAAAAGCTCACAGTGTGGAGAACAGATTGTAGGAGACAAAAAAGACAGAGAACTTGGGAGTCTAACAGTTCTATTGGTCTAAAAAATATGGATACTGGGATGGCTCAGGGGTCTGAGTGCTTGTCTTGCAGCCCCCGGGGTCTGAGGATCGAATCCCAGCCCCGGTCTGTGCAGATTCATATGCTGAACTGGGTGTGCCCCCAGTTTGATTCTCACAGGGGCTGGCCTCCTATGTGGGAGGACTCTGGCTTGTAGGGGCGTGCCTCCCACCCAGCTTCTGCCCTGCATAGACCTGCATCCACCTGTGGAATGAAACTATGTAGAAAACTAACGACATGCAACTATGGAGACTGCTCTGGATCGCCCCAACCCCCCGTGTTAAAAACTATAAAAATAAATCTTTAAAAAACATTATGGTGGCTTAGATGAAGGACCTAGTGGTGGAGTGGAGATGAGAGTGGATTAGAGAACATACTAATGGATTGGATATGGGAGGTAAGAAATTAAATTTTAGGGTGTGATGGGAGGTACCTTGTAGCCACCTGTACAATCCATCTTGCTATAACTTTTGTTTTGAAAATGTGAATTTGTCTCAATGTGGTATCATATTTACAGTAGTAATGGGTGTCCCAAAATTCACGCAAGAAGTAATTTTGATAGAAAACACAGGTTTATAATTAAAAATTGTACATTTTCATTGCTCAACAATGAAAACACATTGTTCTTTCATGTAGTGTTCCATTAAAAAAATTTATTTTTATTGTTTTTGACAGAGAGAGAGAGAGAGAGAGAGAGAGAGAGAGAGAGAGTGAATTACAGAGACAGAGAGAAGGGGGAGGGCCCCGAACAGTCTCCATAGTTGTACATCATTGGTTTTTCCACATAGTTTCATTCCACAGGTGGGCACGAGGCTGCACAGGGCAGGAACTGGGCCAGGGTCTCACCCCGGTGAGAACTGAACTGGGGGCACTCCCCTGTTCAGCATATGGGTCCACACGGCCGGAGCCGGGATTTTATCCTCGGTCCACCAGGGCTGCAAAGTGAGCACTTAACCCACTGAGCCATCCCGGCTTCCCCTAGTGTTCCATTTTTAATAACCCTGAACTGTCAGCTGTCACGCTGTCTTTTTTTTGTTGTTGGCAACACTTTACCGCACAAATGAGGCAAAATTCAAATCTTGCGTGAAATTTGGGATACCCTTTATTTATGTGTTCCTGTAGCAACAAGGGGCTACATCTTAAGTGGCCACAGAATTTGGAGGTCGAATATGCATTCACTATGCACACTGAGATGGAGTTGAGGCAGCAAAACACTACTTATTGGAATGTTAGGTAAGACAGACAAAGTAGACCAAGGTAAGAGAGAGAGTAAACAACAAGTCTGCACCACCTGAAGAGTGTTTCCAAGGCACAGGGGAACTGAGGCAGCACCTTGGCTTTAGGGGTGTCCAGCAAGTGTCCCCTTCAGAGTTCCGATTAGGGCACATTGCACTATTATGTTTATAGGATTTTACACAATAGTATTTGATTTATGTGGTGTCACTGTGTTATAGGTTACTATAGCAACGGGGCAACCTACGTGTGGTCACCATAACAACAGGGCAACTTTATGGGTTCTATTCATGCATTCCACTGGCAGGTCAGCGATCGGTCAACCAGGAAGGTTGGTGAGGCCACTCTGAGTTCACTCCTGCTGACAGGGAAGTCAATACCCAGGTGCCACCTGGGCAGAGCATTCCCAGGATGCAACAAGTGGAGGACACAAAGGGGCATCTAACTCATATATGATTTACTTTACATTTGGCCCTTGATCCTTTGGGACTTCTATTTGGGGTGCTTTTCATAAGTTACTTGGTGGTGAGGACAACATAGACTACATGCTTGGGTACATAATGGACATAATTGAATACAACAACAAATACACAATACAGTAGTAATAAAAGCAATAATAAAATATATCCATTCCTTAAAATTTGCTTACCAAGATCTAATCCAATTTGTAGCAGCAGACAAATCTAAGCCAAAGAAGCCTTCTCTCTGTGTGATCTGTTCAGACAGAACATGAAGGTCTTTGAGGTGCCCTGTAATTAGCTTAGAGTTATCTGTTAAATTGAAACAACACATTTCTTTAAAATTTTTACAACCATGATTCTGTTGCAGTAAAAGATAATCAATAGTGGCTCTGTTTTTAAATACTGCCTTTCTAACTATACTTAATTTTTTATAATTTCTGATATAGCTTTAGAGGTGGCATTAATGGCCTTGGCCATATTGCATGCTAAGAAACTTATTTTAATATGTTTTTAAATAATTTTTTAAATTGTGAAATTTATTGGGGTGACATTGGTTGATAACAATTACATAGGTTCCAGGAGTACAATTCTACATTACATTGCCTATACATTGCATTATGTGCTCACCACTCAGAATTAGCTCTCTTTCCATCACCATATATTTGATACCACCTTTCTACTCACCTCCCCGCCCCCCAGCTCTCCCACCCACCTCCCCGCTTGCTCTCAGGTAACCACTAAACCAGGGGTGGTGAACCTATGGCACACATGCCCAAAGTGGCACGCGGAGCAATTATTTCGGCACGCGGAATTATTGGTTTTTGTTATAAAAACATCCTACGCCTCTTATAGACATAAAAATAATCAATACCTCTATCTCACTTGATGGGTTGGCACGCGAGTCGAGCGAGTATACTCTTATTTCATAAACTTTGGCACTCAATCGCCAAAAGGTTCACCACCCCTGCACTAAACTATTGACTGTGTCCATGAGTTTTTGTTTCTTTGTTACATTCAGTTTCATATTTCACCTATGAGTGAGGTCATATGTTTCTTAATTCTTTCAGTCTGACTTATTTCACTTAATAAGATGTTTTCAAGGTCCGTTGATATCACAAATTGCTGTATTTCATTTTTTCTTTTTGCTAAGTAGTATTCCATTGTGTAAATGTACCACAACTTCTTTATTCAGTCATCTATCAAAGGACATTTTTGATGCTTCCACAAGTTGGCCTTTGTGAACAGTGCTGCAATGAACACTGGGGTACATGTGCCTTTGCAGATTGAACATTGGGGTACATATATCTTTGAAAATTAAGGTTTTCAGGTTTTTTGGGTAGATACCCAGGAGAGGGATTGCTGGGTCATATGGCAATTCCATTCCTAGGCTTCTGAGGAACCTCCATACTGCCTTCTATAGTGGTTGTACAATTTACATTTCCACCAGCAGTGTATGAGGGTTCCTTTTTCTCCACAGCCTCTCCAGCACTTGTTGTTCCTTGTCTCTTGTTGATTATAGCCATTCTAACAGGTATGAGATGGTATCTCATTGCGGTTTTAACCCTTTCCAATCCAATTTTTATGCAACCTGCATCTCCCCCAACTCCAATTTATTTTGGCTGGGAAAGAGGTCAGTGGATTTCTATTATTATACTATAGTTTGAAAGGAGAAAAACATAATACGAACATAAATGGTGATTTATTTTCTTTTTTACAATGTCAGACGTCTGACATCGGAGCAGAAGAGGAAAAGTACAATGTCGGACGTCCGACATTGGACTGGAAAGGGTTAATTTGCATTTCCCTAACTACTAGCATGTTGAGCATTTTTTAATATATCTGTTGGCTGTTTGTATGTCTTCAGAGGAGAAGTGTCTGTTTAGGTCTTCTGCCCATTTTTTAATAGGATCGTTTGTTTTTCTCTTGTTGAATTGTATGAGTTCTTTATAAATTTTAGATATTAGCCCCTTATCAGATGCATTATTTGTAAATATTTTCTCCCATTCAGTTGGATTTCTTTTTACTTTGTTGACGGTGTCCTTTGCTGTGTAGAAGCTTTTTAGTTTGATATAGTCCCTTTCATTTATTTTTGTTTTTCCTTCCCTTGCCTTTGGGGTCAAGCTCATAAATTGCTCTCTGAGCCCAAGATCTAGAAGTTTAGTACTGATGCTTTCTTCTAGGCACTTTATTGTTTCAGATCTTATGTGGAGGTCTTTAATCCACTTTGAGTTAATTTTGGTATGTGTTAACATTTCATAGTCCAGATTCATTCTTTTGCTTGTATTTTCCAATTTTCCCAGCCACCATTTACTGAAGAGTTTTTCTTTTCCCTATTGTATATTTTTTGCTTCTTTGTCAAAGATTATCTGTCCATATATTTGTGGGTTTATTTCTGGGTTTTCAATTCTGTTCTATTGGTCTGTATGTATATATATATATTTCTTTTTGCCAATACCAAGCTGATTATTGATGTTTTGTAGTATAGACTGAAGTCCGGGAGTGTGATGCCTCCAGCCTATTCTTTTTTCAGAGAATTGCTTTGGTGATTCGGGGTCTTCCGTGGTTCCATATGAATCTGATGATATGTAAGAAATCTATTTCTTGAAAGAATATCTGTGGGATTTTGATGGGAATTGCATTAAATTTGTATATTGCTTTGGGTAATATGACCATTTTAACTATGTTGATTCTTACAATACATGTACATGGAATATCTTTCCATTTCTTTGTATCATCTTCAATCTTTTTCAATGCTGTCTTAGAGTTTTCTGTGTATAAGTCTGTCACATTCTTTGTTAAGTTTATTCCTAAGTATTTTATTCTTTTTGTTTTGATTGTTTTTCTCATTTCTTTTTCTGAAGTTTCATTTTTCTGAAGTTTCATTGTATATAAAAATGCTGTAGTTTTTTGTACATTGATTTTGTATCTTGCAACTTTACTATATTCATTTATTATTTGTAATAGCTTTCCTGTGTAATCTTTAGGGTTTTCTATATAAAGGATCGTGTCATCTGCAAAAAGTGACAATTTAACTTCTTCATTCCCAGTTTGGATGCCTTTTATTTATTTTTCCTGCCTAATGGCTCTGGCTAGAACTTCCAGCACTATGTTGAATAGCAGTGATGACAGGTGACATCCCTGTCTTGTTCCTGATTTTAGAAGAAAAGGTTTCAGTTTTTCTCTATTCAGTATGATATTTGCTGAGGGTTTGTCATATATGGCCTTTATTATGTTGAAGTACTTTCCTTCTATACCCATTTATTTATTTTGATCATAAATTAATGTTTTATCTTATGGAATGCTTTTTCTGCATCAATTGATATAATCAGATGACTCTTATCTTTTGTTTATGTGGGGTATCACATTGATTGATTTGCATATGTTGAACCATCCTTGTGCCCCTGGGATGAATCCCACTTGATTGTGGTATATAATCTTTTTAATGTATTGTTGTATTCTATTTGTTAGTATTTTGTTTAGGATTTTTGCAGCAGTGTTTATCAGAGATATTGAGCTATAGTTTTTGTTTTTTGTGTTTTTTTTGTGTTGTCCTTGCCAGGCTTTGGTATTAGGGTAATGTTGGCTTCATTGAATGAGTTGGGAAGTATTGCCTCTTCTTCAATTTTTTTGACAACTTTTAGGGTAGGTGTTAGTTCCTCTTTGAATGTCTGGTAAAACTTATTAGTGAGACCATCTGGTTCTGAACTCTTGCTTTTGGAGAGGTTTTGGATTATTGTTTCATTTTCCTTATTGTCGATTAGTCTGTTTTAGGTTTTCCAGTTCTTGATTCAGTCTAGGTAGACTATATGTTTCTAAAAACTTATCCATTTGTTCTAGGTTGCAAAATTTGGTGGCATATAGTCTTTCATAATATTCTTGTATGATTCTTTGTATTTCTGTGGTATCAGTTGTAATTTCCTCTCTTTAATGTCTAACTTGGATTATTTGTGTCTTTTCTCTTTTTCCCTTGGCAAGCCTAGCCAGGGGTTTGCCAATTTTATCAATTTTTTTCAAAGAACCATCTCTTTGTTGCATTAATTTTTTTCTATTGTCTATTTCATTAGTTCTGCTTTAATTATTATTATTTCCTCTCTTCTGCTGGCTTTGGATGTTTTTTGTTCTTCTCTTTCTAGTTTTTTTAAGATGTGATATTAGGTTGTTTACATGTGATTTTTCTTGTTTATTGAGATAGGCCTGTAGTGATATAAATTTCCCTCTTATTACTGCTTTCACTGCATTCCAGTAATTTTGCTACATTATGTTTTCTTTGTCATTTGATTCTATGTATTTTTTAATCTCTTCTTTTATTTCTTCTTTGATCCAGTCATTTTTTAATAACATGTTGTTTAATCTCCATGTATATGTGGTTTTTCCTGATTTCTTTTTGTAGTTGATCTTCAATTTCAAAGCTTTGTGTTGAGAGAATACACTTGGTATGATTTTGATCTTCTTAAATTTGCTGAGGCTAGCTTTGTGTCCCAGCATGTGGTCTATCCTTGAGAATGTTCTATGTGCACCAGCGAAGAATGTATAGTCAGGTGTTGTAGGATGAAGTGTCCTGTAAATGTCAACTATGTCTAACTGTTGTAATGTATCATTTAAAGCTGCTATTTCCTTATTTATTTTACGCTTGGATGATCTGTCCATGGCTGTCAACTGGTTGTTTAAGTCTCCTACTATAATTGTGATTTTGTCAGTTTTTCCTCTTAGATCTGTTAGTAGTTGCTTTGTAAATTTTGGTGCTTCTTGTTGAAGGCATATATATTAAGAAGTGCAATATTGGGGAAGCCGAGATGGCTCAGTGGGTGAAGCGCTCACTTTGCAGCCCTGGGGACTGAGGATCAAATCCTGGCCCTGACCCGTGTGGACCCAAATGCTGAACTGGGGAGTGCCCCCAGTTCTGTTCTTACCGGGGTGAGACCCCTGCCCAGTTCCTGCCCTGTGCAGCCTCACACCCACCTGTGGAATGAAACTATGTGGAAAAACCAATGATGTGCAACTATGGAGACTGTTCGGGGCCCTCCCCCTTCTCTCTGTTGGTGTATCTCTCTCTCTCTCTCTCTCTCTCTCTGTCAAAAACAATAAAAATAAATTAAAAAATATATATAGGAATCAAAGATGGCGGCATGAGAGGAGAACGCCGATAACTGCCTGGGAAGGGCCTTGTGAACAGAGGAGAATCCACAGGGGAAACCCTGAGAAGAAACCTCAACTAAGTGAACCACACAATGCAGAACAACACACAAAGGTTAGAGAAAAAAGGGGAGAGCGGGTGAGGAAAAGGGAAGCAGCGGTTCAGGGACAGAGACTCGGAGCGCGGCCCGAGGCTGGCAAAAACAAAGGGAGATTGGGGGACTACGGTCAAAGTGGAGCTGGATCGAGGGCGGGCTGGAAGCCGAGACCTAGGGAGCGTGGAAGCCCCACAAGACTGTGGACAATTTAAAATCCGAACTCAAGGGACAGCACACAGTGCCCTAATCAGATCACAGAGCCTAAAGTGGAACAGGGACTGTGGAGCGGGGCAGCTGCACTTCCCGGCAGGTAGGGTGAGAGCAGGGCACCAGCCCGCAACGGCTCAGCACCCCTGATTTACGGAGGAGATTGACTGTGAGGGAGCGCCTTCTGAGGACAGGGCTCTTGGAGTGAGGGCTGGGGCTTGAGTGGGCATAGCTGCATTGGACGTGCTTGGAGTGAATCCGGCGGTCTCAACAGAGCTGGGAGCGTAGAGCGGCCGCCCGAGCTACGGCCTGTGTGCACAGGGCTTTCGGCGCCCCGCCCATCGGGCCGCAGGACACTGCTGCTTGCCTGCCAGGGAGCAATTGGGCTTTTGGCGCCCCGCTCACCAGGCCACTATGGCACCGCAGCCAGCGCTCGTGTGCAACTGGGCTTTCAGTGCCCCACCCACTGGGTCGCTGCCCATCACTGCGTGCACACACCCCGGATTTCGGCGCCCCGCCCACTGGGCCTCTGGGGCGTTGCAGCCTGCGCACGCAACTGGGCTGCTGACCGGGTCGCCACAGTGTCATTGCCTGCTCGCGGGACTGTGCGGCTGACCAGGGCCTCTGCCAAGCCCCAGCCCATCCAAGTGCTGCCCTGCAGGTGTGGCTTACAGATACAATTGAAGGAGGGGCAGCCAGGTGGAGGAGAGAAAGACCAGAGCTTCTGTGTCCCGCCCACACTGAACCACCAGCCCCCCTGCTGAAAGAGGAATCTGCTCTTGTGTCTCAGGCCCGCCCTAGCTCCTACTCACATGCCCCCACCCCTGGCCACACCTTTACTACCCTGCTATTTAACAGCTAAGACCTCAACCTAAGTGCCCCAGGACACAGAAACTGTCTGCTTCCCCCAACCCTCCCCAAAATCTCCTTCTCCCACATCTGAGCCCAAAAGAAAAAATAAAGAGAAGCCCATCTGATAGGCAAACCCCCAGAGGGAAAACAGACTCATGCGTAAAGCAAAAAGAACCATATCAAACACAATGCACACCTCAGAATCCAAAGCCCCTCCAGAAGATCAGGGGCAGTCTTTAGTAAAGGACCTTGCACACTTGGAATCAAATCTAAGTGAAACAGCATTCAGGGCTGCATTAATCAAGACACTCAGAGAGCTCACTCAATGCTGGCAAAGTACCCAGACACAGTTAAATGACCTCAACAAGAAATTTTCTGAGCAAAATGAGTACTTTACCAACAAAATTGAGAAGCTAGAGCAGAACCAAAAGGAACTCCTTGAAATGAAAGGCATCATGGGAGAGCTGAAAAAAGAACTGACC
>PVKE010031079.1:0-19250 GCA_004027555.1 Craseonycteris thonglongyai
TAGAGAGAGAGAGAGAGAGAGAGAGAGAGAGAGAGAGAGAGAGAGAGAAACTATGCTCTATTAAGAATATAGAATTAATGGCAGAAGTCCTTAAAGGAAAGGAAAGGTCCCTTGCTTCCATCTGCAGCTGCACATACACTTCCAGACAGGGAGAGTTCCTTGTTCACTGTAGGCAGCCCATGGGGCTCCCAGAAAATTGAGTGCAGCCTAAAACAAGTGCCAAAGCACACACTCCGGGATTTCGGCTGCTTCCCGTGTCTAGGGCTGAGATCCTGGGCTATATTTTCAGCAGCAAACTGGCAGTCATAAATGTCAAGCCCTGATCAGCATAATCCCCTTACTTCTTCCAGCTTAGTTCACAGCCAGTAAAGGTGGCATCAAGAAGATTTCCTATACTGGAAAAAAATAATTGCTGCACCCGGATTAGCATAATATTAGCAGTATTAATGTTCTATAGAGCTTTTATCCCCAACAGGTTCAAGATTACTTAAGCATTTGTGGGAATTAGATTTCTTTGTAATCAAGACAAAACATAACATTTCGGTGCCTTCTCTGATTGCTAAGTACAGTTATTTGTCAGGTGAGTGTGCTAAGAAGAACACATCTGTTATATAATGCTGTAACAAAAATAAAGGCAGAAGTGAAGCATGATAAAAACAGGGCTCTCCGATAACCTCAGGTTAAAGAAGCCCTCCCTTACCCTCTTACCTTCTTCAGGTCCCACTACAGCTTCAATCATGAACAAGGCCTGGGTAGGCTACTCAGTGTCTCGTGTAAGTAAACACTGAGGAAAAAATAAATCAAGCAAGACTGCATTTTAATAGCTTGAAAATTGTTCTAGTCCTAACTAGTTCAGCTTTAAATTACTAGAGGCTCCCGGGCTCCCCCAGTCCATGAGTGTTTTTCTCAGCATTTTTTAAAATGCCAAACATGTTGATTTCCTTGACAAAACCATACTGAATAAAAATATCAAACTGTATTTGGGTGGGGGGAGAGATTCTAAATTGAACAGGGAGAGAGTGTTTGAGGACACAACTTTCTTCTATAGCAACAGTTTGGGGTGGTTTAAATAACTCAGACGAGTCATGCATGGATATCCCCTATCCCCAATGGATAGTGCCATCACAAAACTCCAACAACTTTGCAGAAAATGCAAAGCACATCTCATCTGCCAATCTCTACAGGTGCCAGCTTTGCATGAAGAGCATGACAGCCAGCTTCTCCTAAAGATAAGGGACCTGCCAATTCACCTACCTTGTATATTTCCCAGACAGGACATTTTAGAAGGTGTCCCGTCTGAAAGTTTGGTTGTTTACACTGACCCTGCCACTGATACGTTGCTGGGGCCTGTCACCTGTCAACTTTGTCCAACCCACTCAAAAAGGAAGCTGTAATGGTGCAGGTGCCATTACTGTAGAATATGAGATATTAAAATAAAAAATATTCCAGCTCTTTGATTTCCTCTGATTTTGTGAGTAATACAATAACCAGAATGAGATAGCTGAAACCAATAAAATCTGATTTATAGCATTAAAGGCAATCTTTATAGCACTTATTTATGGTACATTACATCTAAAATCCAATTTCACAGGCTGCTGTTTGAAACTTTCTGTTCAATCATAAATACACTACATACACTGTACCTCAGTGCCATGAAGTTAGATTATATAAATGTCTGTATCCCCAGAAGGTATTAAAATTCGGTTCCTATGGTGAAGAGTGAGCTTGACAGTAATTTTCCTAACCAACTCCTCAACCAAAAAGATCTAGTCAGCACTTGATAAATACAGAAAATGCTAGCACTAGTATCATTAACAAAAAAAAAAAAATCATTGCTCAGATAACTCTACATTCTGGAATGATATTAATTGAAAAGAAGTCATAGAGAAGTGGGTTAATTCATAGTGCTGAAGGATACTCACATTAATGTCATGGGGGTACATTTTCAATCCAATGAGCAAAAGTACTTCCTTGCAACATGCATGACACCATCAGTATTAAGAAGAGACACACCGCTAAGTCTATACCTGCTACTTTGGAAATATAACCTTAAATGTCTATATTCATACACTTCAGTGGAGAAGACTATATTCTGTTCAATTACTGTAATCATTGTCAAAGAGAGGGCAGACAATACAATCTGACTTTCAGAGAACTGTTATTTGAATTTTAAGTAACTTCACATTGGTTTAAAAAGGCTTTTGTCTTTAAAAACTTCAGCTCTCCATATGCTCTGCTCACCATGAATTGGATCTATATAAATGGAGAGCGTGGAATCTTTGCCTGACCTGATAAGCAAGCAGACTTTTGCTTTGCGAGAGACTGGACCCCTTGGTGCTTAAGTTGTGTCTCCTAAATACATTTCTACCTCACTGTCATCCAGAAATGTGTACAATATACTCATTGCCTGGCTTATGTGCTATACTGGTAAGTCATGCCAGAATACAATTCAGGACTCAAATGGAAGTGGCAAAAAGTAGGAAGAGTAGTAAATAGACTGAATACCAACAGAATGAATACTACTAAGCCTCTAGCATGTGCCAAGCATTGCACTGTGCCAGGAATGCATGGGGATTCTGTGGGGCCTGAAGTTAATACAGTTTGAGGGTCCTCCTTAAGAATAAAGAATACAATGGAAGCGGGATGGCTCAGTGGGTTAAGTGCTTGCTTTGCAGCCCCAGGGACCGAGGATCGAATCTCAACCCTGGCCCGTGCAGACCCATATACTGAACTGGGGTGTGCTTCCCAAGCAGGAGGCGCCCAGTTTGGTTTTCGCCCCCACCCTACTCCCTTGTTTGGCCCCTGGCTCTAGGGGGCATGCATCCCATGCAGAATGTCCCCAGCCCAGTTCTTGGCATGCGGAGTCCCTGTCCACCTGTGTGTAATGAAACCACGTCAAAAGCTGATGATGTACAACTATGGAGACTGCTCTGGGTCCTCCCCCTTCTCTCTCTCACTGTCTGTCTCTGTCTCTGTCTCTCTCTGTCAACAATAATAATAAATCTTTAAAAATAATTTATAAAGAATACAAACTTCAAATACAACATTAGGTTCAAAACAGGGATTTACTTATACAAAGGAAGGGCCCGCACTTAAGCCTCATTAGCAACATGGGGAAAGCACCTCAGAATCTTGCTTTTCGTAAGTAATTTCTAATCCTGACAACAGTTCAGCAAGGTTGGTATTATTTTACAAAGGAGGTTACCTGAGGTTCGGAGGTTACACTACATGGATGAGTTAAGAATTTGTTCATTGGTATGCAAGCATAAGTTTGTCTACATTGAAACCATGTGGCCACTGAATTTCAGTTTAAATTAATTGAGGTTTGGGTTGTATTACCTGGGCTTCCCTTAGATGGGATGGTATTCAGTCGTGCTAAGACTTGGGCATGAATTAGAATCACTTGGAAAGCTTGTGAACACACAGATTGCTGGGACCCACTTCCAGGGTTTCTCATTCAGTAGTTTTGGGTAGAGTATGAGAATTTCCCAGGTGATGTAAATGCTACTGGTTCAGGACCACACTACTTTCTTTAATTTCATTAAATTCATTGGCATGACATTGGTTAATAAAACAATATAGGTTTCAAGTGTACAATACATCGTCTGTGTATTACATTGTATGTTCATCACCCAGAGCCAATTCTCCTTCCGTTACCATATAAGTGACCATCACCTCCCCCCCCATCCTCCCTTTCCCTCTGGCAACCACCATACTGTTCTATGTCCACACATTTTTGTTTGTTGGGACCACACTTTTAATCACTAGTTTTGACCTAAAGAAACAAGCATTCTGTTCATTCACTGTCTTTCTCCAGTGAAACCACAATTACTGTAAGTCAGGTTTATTTTTTTTACCAGCTCAGCAAAACCAGAGCTAGACCCTATCTCTTCATGAAAACTTTGGGCTGGGTTAATGTTGCTGCAATCTAAAAGATGCTGAAAAGAAAAACTATTAGGGAGGATTATGTGCAAAGAACAGACTAATTCTTAAAATGCAATTCAACCATGATAAACTCAATGAATTTTAATTAGCTTCACTATATCCCAATTTAAAATTATTAAGTAACTATAGTTAATGTAAACATGTAAATATTCTAATGTTTCTGTAAAATAATAGAAAAATAGAATCAATAAATGTGGTATGAAGCCAAGGAAAGAGAATCAACAAGTAGGGGGAGAAAACCTAAGAGAGAATGGGCATGAAATGTCATTTGACATTGAGTTAGTAGGCTTCATCAGGTATTTAAATGCATTCTACAATAAAGTACAATTTACATTCTGTATTTAAGACTAATTCAATATATTAATGATGGACTTTTATTACAAGATAGCTATGTATTCAGTGATGCTTATGAAATTATCGTACACAGATTATCTCTATGACATACTACAAAAGTTACATCCATAAATTACTTTAAGATGCCAGCACTAAGTATATTAAGGTTCAGAATACTTCAGTTCAGTTTGAACTCTTATGTCTCTTGAACATGTTTATGGAGAAAAGGATGACCCTTTGCAACTAGCATCTCATGCGTTATTCTGTATTAAACATCTTGTGGATTTGTCCTTTGTTTGGAAGGCTATGAGCTCTTTGTTCATTGAATAATGAATTACTAATACCTATTAGGTGCCAAGGATACAAAATTAATAAGATACTGATCTAGCCTTCAAAGAATTAGTCAACTACATTATTCTCTCCACCTACTTTACCTGAAGAAAGGAAATAAAATTAGTATAACTATTGGATAAGTCGTCTCAGAGACAGACAAAAATAATTTGAGATTTGGGTTCATGGAGATTTTCTGCTGATAGTTTCATTTACTCTATAGAAATGGATGGTCAGAGGTCCATATTTTTCTCACATAGTGATCTTTATATTGGAGAATAAACTTATTTTTAAGAAATACCACAAATATGAGCCCTGGTTAGAATATTTTCTGCTTCCAGGAGCTCTCAGAGGGCCAAGGACATTTGTGTGTGTTGGCTTTTATATAAGAATTGTTTAAGGAATAGGGATTGGTTGAAGATATGGTATATATAGTGTAATACAATATTACTCGGCCATAAGAAAAGATGAAACACTGCCATTCGTGACAACATGGATGGAACTTGAGATTACCATGCTAAGCAAATACGTCAGACAGAAAAAGTCGAGAACCTTACGATTTCACTCATATGTGGGATATAAAACTGAAAGCAACAAACAGGACAAACAAAAACTCACAGACACAGGCAATAGTTCATTGGTTACCAGAAGGTAAGGAGGGAAGTAGGTGGTCAAAAAGGGTAAAAGAGGTCAAATACATGGTGATTGAAGGAGAATTAACTCTGGGTGGTAAACACACAATGCAATATATAGATGATGTATTGCATAATTGAACAATTGAAACCTCTATAATTTTATTAACCAATGTCATCCCTATAAATTTAATTTAAAAAATAAATTTAAAAAAAAGTAGGGATTGGTGGCAGTCCTGATAATGAGAAGAAATAATAGTTTTTCCATATAGAAAAACAGATTTTCAGAAAAAGAATCACTGATTTTCTGAGGAACTAGTAATAAGAGTTAGCCTTTAATTTTAAATGCTATTAAAAATTTCTGCATTTCCCTATAAAATATACCATCAGTGGCAAAAATCTTAGCTCTGACCTCCAGTTAATTATCTAGTTTATAGACCAGTACCAAGAAAACAATGAATTCCTAACAATTAGCATGGGATACAAGTACCTTTACATATAAGAGATTCCATAAGAAAATAAATATATGCTCTATAATATCAACATTTGATATTATTCTTGGTTTCTAAAAATGGCTTCTATAAATTTATTTTTCACTACACATTTCATAGGCAGATGGTTTAAAATTACTGTTTAACAGCAACAAAATTCTAGACAGTGCCAACTGTGTTTCTATTAATCTGCAATATCTGGAAATAATTATTATGATCATCTCTAAAATATATGAGCAGAAAGCATTATTTAGTATAATTAAGGGAAATCAAAAATTTCTAATAGAAGTAGATAGACCACTTAAATGATGTGTGGTAACTGCTTTACCAGGTCATATATATCAAAAGTGCCAATGTCAATATGAAACCAGCTTTCAGTACATTCTATATGGAGATGATGTCCATTTGCAGAATGCTAGGATGACACATCCAAATGTACTTCACAAGTTACAAGTTCTTAAAACCTTCATGCTTCACCAAAATCTAACAGATTCCTCTAATGGTTATTTTTATTCTGCTTCATTTACTTTCAAGTTCACATTAAGTCTCAGAACTTTGAACTAGAAGGGACCTTGGAGATGATTTAGTCTTTTCCCTTCCAACTCATTTTTACGTATTATTTATTGAGGCCCAGAAAAGTCTAGTGATATGTTCAGTGTCTCCATTGGGTGATGAAAGGGCCACAATTGATTGAAACCCTGGTCATAGGACTCACTGTCCATCAACGTTGTTCTCACTATGCCACTTGATCAATGGTCTTGTATGGTGCCCTGACACTTTCATTGGAATTACATGTTCTCAACAGCTATCTGAGTGCACTGTACCCAGCCATTTGAAGAACAAGTTTAAGGAGACACGACTATGGACACGGAATCTGAACTAGCTACCCTTTGTTTAAGTCACAGAACTATTGCTAGAATCAATTGATCTAAAGTGGGTAAACAGTAGAAGTAACAGGCTATGTAAACTGTAAAGCATGATACAAATGTAGAATTTTCAAGATCATAAAACCTAAGATGTCACTACATAAAAGTTTCATTTATTAAAAAAAAATCTAGATGTATTGCCAACAACGTATGGAATACCACAAAACATCTATGCCAAATTTCACCCATGAATAAACTGATTTGTTACATTTTAAAAATATATAGTAAACAAATGTTCAGAGTAATCTTATTACAAAAAAATATATAAGATAGAAACAAGTCTGAAATTCAGCAAAAATTTAATGAGCATTTGTAGAAATCTGGCTGCTTTCTAAACATGTACAAAAATGTCAATTCTAAGAAGAAGTAAAACAAAACCATAATTTCACATTTTCACAATTGAAAAAAAAATTATTTTAAAACACCTATGAAATATTTCATTTTCTGTCAGCGATTTATAGCTATATATCTCTAAATATACATACATACATACATAACACATACATACATACATACATATGCAATTCTGAGCTTTCAATGGTCTGATAGCAATTTATAGAGTTGATAAGAAATTGAATTCCCCAAAATTAATAGACTTTTCCTGTGAAAGACCAACTTGAACAAAGATTCACAACATGGTAAATTTCCATTATTTGTGCTTTCTTCTCTTTTTGGAAAGCCTTCTACCCACCATCACTACCAACACCCCCACCCCTAAGTGGCCTCCACCTTGAGTAAGCCTTGCAAATACTCACTAACCTTTTAAGACACTGAACACCCTCTCCTCCACCAAGCCCTTTTTGTGACCTCTCTCTCTTTACCCAATTCTCTGAACACATAGCTCTATGTTCCTGCTGTACCACAGTGACAATTTTTTAACTCACTTATTTACTAGTCTGTCTCCTGGACTAGAAACTCTTTTTTTTAAGATTTATTTTTATTGTTTTTGACAGAGGGAGAGAGAGATAACAGAGACAGAGACAGAGAGAAGGGGGAGGGCCCAGAACAGTCTCCATAGTTGCACATCATTGATTTTTCCACGTAGTTTCATGCCACAGGTGGGTGTGGGGCTGCACAGGCCATGAACTGGGCGGGGGTCTCACCCCAGTGAGAACCAAACTGGGGGCACTCCCCAGTTCAGCATATGGGTCCACACGGGCTGGGCCTGGGATTCTATCCTCAGTCCCCAGGGATGGAAAGTGAGCGCTTAACCCACTGAGCCATCTCGGCTTCCTCTGGAAACTCTTAAGATGTGGAAATACCTTACAGGTCTTTATACTCACAGCATCAGGCTTAGCACTTGCCATGATCAATATAAGCTCAGTTTGACAAAGTGAACATCCCTCATCAAATATCTTTTTATTGACTATTTCCCACAGTGCAATTAAAAGGAGGAAATTTTAGAGACAAGCTTTCTTTTGATTAATTTGCTTAACTCAGCACATGACCATAAAAAAGCAGTCAAGTATTTAATATTTAATATTAACTGCTGAGCTTATAATAACAGTGTTTTTCAAGAAAACAGAATCATGCAAGCCAATAAAAAATAGAGTAAAAAAAACACATGTAAGTGATATTCTCAAATGAAATAGTATATGGTGATTGAACAAACACAAACTTTTTTATTTTTACTTTATTTTAAATATTTTCTATATTTCCATCAGTTTCTGAACACAGGAAAGACATGCTGCATCACTGCCTCAAATTAATATAGCCAGGTTAAGCCAGATAACGGTGAACAAAATTAAGTGACTACTTTCAAATGAGTGCAAAATATAGTGGTGGCAAAAAAGGCTGATTGCCTCGATTTGAATCCAGTCTCTACCACATAGAAGCTGTGAGGTCTTATATAATTTACTTAATCTCTCTGTGCTGCAAATTCCCAGTCTATAAAGTGGGAATAGTACCATTTCTGTCTTGGGTTCTTTATAGAATTCCTGGCATTTCTGATAGCATTGTTAGACAAAATTTCAAGGTACTTAAATCCTACCAAAAAAAGACAGACAAAAAAATCTAGATGATCAGGCACAGGGTGATAACAGCTGTAAAGAAAATAAGAGGGGCAGAAAAATAGAGGAGGGAGGTCATTGCTGTTTTATACAAAATAGCCTCTCTCAGAATGACTCTCTGGTAGTGTGACTTTTGAACAGAAACCTGCATGAATGAGGAGGGAGCTCTGCCTTTTGGGGTTGAACACATAGGATGAGGAACTGAGGAATCCAAGGGCTCTGTGGAGGAAGACCACTTGGAGCATGGAACATTCCCCAGGAGACTAATGAGAGCCGATGAAGCAATGAAGCAAGGAGAGTGAGGAGGGGAATGGCCTGAGGCCGGGTCTGAGCAGAAATAAGACATTGACTCCTTGCAGGTCAGAGGAAGGACAGTAACTTTTAATCTGTGTGAGATGAGAAACCACTGGAAGATTTAGAATGCAAAGTTAATGCTATTGTATTTTTGTGGTCAAAGGGTAACTATGGCTGCTATATAGAGAAGAGACTCCAAGATATGGGGTCAAGAATAAAATAGGAAAATCAGTGAGGAAACAGCAGTGAAGGTGGGAGACGATGTGTCTTCAATGAAGACAGTACCAGAGGAGAACATAAGAAGTAGCTAGGTTCAGTTTATTTTCAAACTGATTTCCCCCAGGATTTCCTGGCTGAGGGACGCAAGGTGAGGGAAGAGTCCAGAATGACTCTAAGGTTTTTGGTTGAAGCCTTCACTGTGACAGAGCTGACATCAAGTGAGATGTGCAAACTATGAGAAAGTTTTATCTGACACAGGTGAGATAATTTTCTTCCTCAGGAGTCCTCAGTACATTCTTCCCCCCACCTCCCCACCCCCAAGTGGACTTTATGCAATAACTCCAGTCCCCTGGTTGTTCTGTTTGACATTCTACCTGATAACACCACAGTCTTTGCACCACCCATTTTGTCCATGATCTTTCTGCTCCAGCCAAGCTCAACCCAACAAAGGTCCCCAAACCTTCACAAATGATGACTTTTCATGATATTTCCTTTCCTGGAAGCACTTTCTCCTTTTGTGTGCCTAAGAAAAGATTACTTCATTCTCCAGGGATTAATTCAGAATTCCAACTCTCCAAAGGAGCCTTCTCTGATATTTCTTGGCAGAAGTCTCTGGGCTTTGAACTCTTATCACACATATTTAATTTCCCCTTAAATGATTTGTCACTGTTGTTTACTGTCCTGTTTCAGAGAATAGATTGAAAGCTCTTTGAAGGTAGAGGTCATATCTTATGTCAGTAGGTCCACAGTAATACACTGCTTGCATCAAATAAGCATTCATATATATGTTTAAAGATTTAATGTTATTTTATTGTTTGAGAGAAGATGAGAGAAAGAAAGGGAGAAAGGGACAGAAAGAGAGAGAGAGAGAGAGAGAGAGAGAAGGAGGAGGGCCCAGAGCAGTCTCCATAGTTGTTTAGTTGTACATCATTAGTTGTGACATGGCCTCACTCCACATAGGTGGATGTGGGGCCACGGTGGGGTGGGGACTGAGCCAGGGGCCTCTCACATGGGAGGCGGGAACCCCTGACACTGAGCCATCCCAGCAGCCTCCAGTTGTGCCACAGCTCAGCATATAGGCCTGAGCAGGCCAGGGCCAGAAATCTAACCCCAGACTTCACAATTGCGAGGCAAGTGCTCAGCTGCTGAGCTATCCCAGCATCCCAAGCATTCATATTTTTGCTGACCTAAAACCAATATTTGTATCTTCAAAGGTATCTTTGATATGAAAACAACCAAGCACTCTTTTAAATATAGGTTAATTTCATAATTTTACTTTTTATTTCAATAAATAAACATCTATTTAAAAAACTTTCTCCATTTATAAAATGTTGATTGGTAAATTAGAGAAGAAAAAAATAATAAAAGGATAAACTGATACGTCTCTAGTCATTTGCTTTTATTTTTAAGACTGATACCTTTCTTTGGCTGATTACATAGGTAATTTCTGTCATTTTTACATCGTAAGGTTAAAAGGTTTTTTTCTATGATATTCCTGTATATAGTTCAGGCAATATGTCGTAAGTACATTTATTTATTTATTTATTTATTTATTTTCAACAAAGCTATAAGCTTCTCTGGGGAACCAGCCATAACACAAGGATTTGGTACTGTCTCTTGCCTTTCAGGAAACCACAAATTATGTGCTTTGAGATAAAAGGAAGTAAAACACTGATTGAATAGAGCATTTCAGTGGAGTAGAAGGTATTCTAATTAACATGACAATCAACAAAGGCCTTCCCAGGGGAACAGATTGCATGATTGAACATTATGGTATTTATGGAGTTTGTTAAATATACTTTACTATCTGAGGGATTTTCAAGCTTCTGGCACCATCTCTTTTCTGGAAACCAATATATACAGTTAAAGCAAAAGAAAAAAGGAAGAACCTAACATTAACTTATAAACTAGCTATTAATTAATTGATTATATAAGGACATAACACCAAGTCCTGACTCTTCTGGGTGCTGATTACAATAAATCGTCTTGAGGACAGTGGAAGTCAGTAATGGCCTGAGAAATCCTCTAGCATTTTTGATATTCATGCATAAGCCTCACTCTTAGTCCCCCTTTTTTTTTTTTTTTTTGCTTAAAAATAAATAAATATTCTACCTAGGGCAGCAAGATCATTAACTTCATGATACGAAACAGTTACCACTTACTGAGCACAAACTCTACAGGCATGGAACTGAACATTTTATATATTAAATTTTAATTTTCATTTTAATAACTCATTCAGTAGTTCATTTTGTCCCCAAATGCATAAATTGAAGCTTTGAGAGATTAAGTAACTTCTCCAAGGTAACAGAAGTCATTAACTGTAGGAGCTGAGTTTTGAACTTAGGCTACCTGCTGCCAGAATCCATGCCCAAAGTCATGCCTTTATGTTATTAATGTTACCTGTTTCCTGAAATCTGCCTTTATGCCTGTGTGCCTTGCACTGTGCTGTCACTAGGGGTACCTTAGTAACAACAGTACAGTCACTGCTCTCATGAAGTTTACCTAGTAGCTCGGTAAGAGAGGTTAACTTGGTAAAGGAAAATGGCTCTTGTCATGTATGTGTTCTGAAAGATTTAAGGGAAAGGCTATCCTGCCCTTTCTAGGTTATTTTCTATCATCATATTTTATTAGAAACATTAAAGTATTGTATATTTCAAATTTAAGTATGTTTTAATGGAATCATTTCCATTAAATTCACAGGTAAATTCCATTAAACATAATGACTTCACACCCCACCCCCTGTTATATTCCTGCTTTGTAATTGAACACAGTATTCCTATGAGCTTGAAAATATATATCTGTCTCTGAGAGGACCTACAGTGAATCTGCTGGCATATATTCAGAGGTATGTCAGCTGAATTTTGGTCCTGGCATTGCCATCATGATCTTGGTTCTCTACTATAAGATATACATTGTATGCATGATTCAGTTTAGAACAGATTGTTGTCAATAAACATTCATTGATTATCTATGCTTTGCAGCTCATAAACATTTTGCAGTGCCATCCCTCTGAGGTTCCCAAAGACATCCATGTAGTCTGTTCTGAGACGAAATTTTACAAGGATGTAAAAAATAAAAATGCTCCAAGGCATAAGCCACAGAGAAAACTCTTCTTTAGGATTTGGTGCTTGCTATACACCCAGATGACTTAATATTCAGATCCAACCTCGACTTCTTTTATCAGACCATTTAAAACACTGACCCATTTAATTTTTTTTAGTTTATTCTTTGCTTGGTCTTTTAATGCAAGTTTTAAAATTTTTAAATTCTAATGAAAGTTTCTCTTGAAAAACATTTATAATATATCATTTACTTTATGCATTTGGACAAAATAGTGCTAATTATACTAGAAATTTCAGTTCGTAATATGGGGAAATACTGGGTGTGGGAGAACATATGAACAATGTGTGGGGCTCACATGCTTCAGGAAAATACACTCAAAGTGTGTAATATTTCAGACAAACTCTAAGGAATAAATGAAAAGCTGTGGCTTTAATTCATTCAGTCCAAGAGAAAGAAGATACAAGTGAAATCTGATAAAATTAAAAGGTGGCTCATTTACTTTAGACATAATGATTAGTGCATTCTCATATTTTCCAGAATTTAGTCATTATTTCAAAATAGTATTAATATAGGATAGGTTCCTATAACCCATAGGAACATTGTTACTGGTTATTTTTCATTCTTTCTGCATGACATACCTCTTATCTTTAAAGGGAATAACCGATCTCCACTGATAGGTAAGAATACCCTCAGGCTCCAAAACCTATAAGAAGTGGATGGAGGCTTTTAAAAATCTGTTGATAAATTATTTAAAATTGACTGAGCTAGAAAACCACCAGGAGAGAAAATATTTGGTAAATGATGTAAAAATTCTTTTTAAAAAATCTTAAAAATCATCAGTGCTGGACTATTTTAAAGCCCCTTCTCTTTTCTTCTCCATCTCTCATCTCATCCATCAATTCTCCAAATGTCAGCTTGAACCCTCCGGCCAAATCCTCTTTCAGGGACTCTACTTCTGGAAGTGGCACAGCAGGCATTAAAGATGCCATTAAACTGACATCTGCTCCTGGACACATGAACCTTAAATGGCCTGGCAGCATATAACGTACCATGCCAACTTAAGAGGAATAAAAAGACACAAGAAAAGAGAAAAAAAATTCAAAATATTTAAATGAAATTTTAAGGTAAATGTGTGCACATGCATGCACATATACCACACACACACATTAATATGCTCAACTTGTTTTAGATTCATAGCATTGAGTACGGAATTGGAATATCATAAGCACCATTCTGATACCGACATATGTTGTGCATTATTTTTAAAGAACGAGTTCTTACAGTCTTTTTTGCCAAAGCATTATAATATCGTTGATGCAATTTACATCCCTGCAAATTTTGGTTATACAGAGAAAGGTTTTCTTCTTGTTCTTTTCAAATAAGCCCAAACGTGCTATCTTATATACACATCACCCAATATGTAGTGTGATCCCAAAGAACAGAAATTCTTTTCCTAGCACCCTTACCTCAGTAGCTTCATCTCTAAAATACAGCTGAAATTAATAGAAAGTTGAATTACACCCACTTCCTCTATTTTTAAAAATATATTTATAAAGTAGCAAATTGTTTCCACTCAGTAAAAATGATGGATTATTGTATAGTGTGAAAAAATTAATGAGCAGATGGAATACCAACCCATTAGTCATTAAAATATTGCAGTGGGTTAATTCAGCAAATAAAAATGAAGAAGAGCACAGATGGCCATTTATAGTTCTCTCCATTTCTTAAACTACATCTTTACAGCCAGAACTGCTCCTATATTTAACTTGAAATGCACAGCTCTTACCATATGCACAGTAAGCAAGCATTCATGTGACCTCATAAACTTTTCATATAACACAGCAATGATTTTTGTGATTTGATTAAAGGAACACCACATACTTACAGAGAACTTATTCCCAAATCCCCAATATTCTGGGGAGAATATGAATTTCCTAGACTCAGTAGATCCTTGGCATCATTATCTTGTCTGAAGTGGGTTCAAGTGGGCACATGGGTAAAATTTCACAAAAGGAAATGATCAGCTTTGTTATAAATGCTGAAGTCTGCCAAACATACATAAAATTATTTCAGAGTAAGCAAGTAGTGTTTCTCTTAAGGCAACACTGTTTTTTTTCATCATATCCTGATCCTACAAGTTACTGCCTCTTAAAAAGTCTATCCTCATGTAGAGCAAATGGAACTCTCACACAAGTAAACTGAATCACACACTCAGCTGTATCTATTACAGCTGAACATACACATACTCTGTGGCCCAGCAATTTCACTCCTAGGTATACATACCCAATGGAAATGTGTGCACACAGCCACAAAAGATAAGAAAATGAATATTCATGGAAGAACTATTTGTAAAAGCTCAAACCTGGAAATAGTCTGGATAGAATCAATAAATAAGTTGTGACATATTTATACAATTGGGTTATATAGACAATGAAAATCAGCACACTACTGCTTCAAAAACATGAATAAATGTCACAAACATAAAGTTGAACAAAAAAAAGACAAACCCAAGAGCATATACTATATAATCCCATTTATATAAATGTCAGCAGTTGACAAAATCACTGTGATGATAGAATTCAGCATAGTGGTTGCTTTGCAAGAAAAGTGGGGACAGTGACTGGGACAGGAAGTGGGGTGTTTGGTGCTGGCCATACTTTATTAACTGATCTGCAGGTAGTTGTTACATGGGTAGATTCCTATTGTAAATATATATTGAGTTATACACTTATGATTTGTAAACTTAGTAGGCATAATATTAACACCAAAAATAGTGAAGAGATCATGCCATGATTAATAACAGGAACTATATGTCATCACAGTTAACACAAGTGATACAATACAACAAATATTATGTAAATTTTAAATAAAAAATTTTAACCTCCACATTCAAAGAAAGTCCACAACAAATTCTTACTGGTAGCTTCACCCTATTATAAAGACATGTGGTGTTTTCCCAAGCATTGGATCTTCCTCCTTCTGTTGAGTAACCTAACTTCCATTTGTGAATAGGTTTCCCTAATTCTCCTCCACATACTTTGCAGCCAATGATAGTCTCCCCAGCTCTGCAGGTAAGTCCTGGATGGCTTAAGCCAGTTTTCTCCTTGGGAAAATATTGTCATTGGGGAAGGACAGTTTTTTGTTGTATGGGAATGACCCAAGTACTATAGCATGGTTAACTTCCCTGGACCTTACACAAGGTGCCTCTAGCCTGGAGGTAATGCTTACTACCTATGGCCAGGAGTTCATGAGTAGGCCTTTCTCTGATAAGAGATCAGAGACAAGAGACCAGGCCTAATGTGTTGTTCATTGTTATTCCATTTAAGCCTACAGTGCCTGGGGCATGTTAGCTTTTCAATAAAGGTCATTTGAATTTATTTGGCAAGATTTCAATAAATCATTATAGAACCAGACATAGTTCTGGACAACAGGGATACAACAGTGAATAAAACAGACCAAATATTGCACACATAGTCTCTCTTAGAGTGAGAAAGATATGATAAACAAGTGACAAGTAAATGCAAACAGAAAAACTGCAGATAGTGATAAGTGCTATGATGTTGAGAAAATAGGATAATGTGATGCCCTAGAATAAAGGGGACTGGCTGCTTCAGTGGTTCTCAACCAGAGGTAATTTGTCCCTGGGGACGTTTGATGAGACATTTTTAATTGTCACAACTAAGGGCATCATTAGGGAGAGCCCAAAGATGCTGGTAAACATCTTCCAATACACAGGATAGTCCCTTTTCACAAAGCATTATTCAACCCAAAATATCAATAGTGGTGAGGCTGAGAAAACTCTATTTCAGACAGTGTGATCAGGGGAGGGCTCTCTGAGGCTGTCCCTTTGGAGCTAAGACCTGAATAATGATGAAGTCAGGTGAGCAAAGTTTTGTAGAAGCATTCCAAGCCCACAAAACAGCAAGTGCAAAAGCCTTAAGGTGCCAATCAGTTTGGGTTGTTTGAAAAAAATGAACAAAACAAAGAGTTAAAGGAGCTGATGTAGGGTAAGGAAAACAATAGTACATTCAAGGCAAGTTTGGGCAGGGATGCCGGGATAAATTAGCAGACTGAGTACTTGTCTTGCAACTGTGAGGGAGGTCTGGGGATCGAATCCTGGCCCCAGCCCATACAAACCCATATGCTGAACTGTGGCACAACTGTAACCACCAAAGTTTCTCACTTCCCATGCAGGAGGCCCCCAGTTCAGTTCCCACCTCACACAGCTCCACATCCACCTGTGTGGAATGAAACTATGTGACAACTAATTATATTCAACTATGGAGACTGCTCTGGACCCTTCTTTTTTCTCTCTCTGTCACTGTGTCTCTCTCTTTCCCTGTCTTGCACACACGCCTTCTCTCAAATAATAAAATAAATCTTAGAAAGAAAAAAAAAAAGATGACAAGTTTGTGTACAGTCAAGGTAAGGTTGAGCAGGAGGCATGAAATAATTTAGGACCTTGCAAGTTGTGGTAAAGAGTTTGAATTTTGTTCTATATACAAAGGGAAGCCCCTCAAAATTTTTAAGCAAGATGACATAGTCAGATTTAAAGAAATCGCCCTATCTGTTATCTGGAGAATGGTTTGTAAAAGGGCTAAAGTGAAAGCAAGGAAGTGAGTAAGGACACTATAGTAGTAGTCCAAGAGAAATGGGATGATGGTCCGGATACTCCTGTGAATACAGTTGCCCAATAAAATGAAGAATGTCAAGTTAAATTTGGGTTTCAGATAAACAATGAATACTTTTTTATATATATAAGTATGTCCCCTGCAATATCTGGGACATACTTATACAAAGAATTCTTTTTTGTGTCTTTGAGATTCAAACTTAACTAGGCATCCTGTACTTTTATTTGCAAAATCTGGCAACCCCAGGCATGAATGAATGGGTGAATATCTGCACAGGTAAATATGGAATAATATGTATTTGGAAAATAAGCCAACCTGTTATATGAATTGTTTCTGCATGTGGAAGAGGGATTTGTTCAAACAGATACTATTTTAAGGGAGAGTAATTAAATATTTAATCAGTTTTGACATTTATATCTCCGGCTTATTAATTTAAAATCTCCAACTAGCTTCAGGTGATCCCTTTTCAGCATGCCAGTAAAAGCAAAAATATATATAATAAATTGGTTTTCATTGCCCCCTAAGCTGTCTTCCAACCACATAATCTGGAACCCCAAGTTCAAAATCCTGGAGTAGGCTTCTTATATGACATTTATTTTCACAGGAGAACTAATAAAATTTCCAAGTTCTGTTAATTCTTTCACAATTTCTCTTAGATTATATCCCCCTTTGAAGTTTCTGTAGATCCATTTTTGTCTACATCATTTCTTGCATGGTTATCAGGACCCTCTCATTCACTACTATCATCATAGCACTGTCAGGCTTGAATTTCCAATGTCCCTTACCATTAAAGATTGTAGACTGGTCATTCTGTAAGGCAATAATATTATTTTTAATTTGGCTCACACAGTATAGTTTTACTGTGTGCCATCATTTATAATTAAAAGCATTTTCTTTAAAATCTGGGTGTCTGTCTGCAGTCAAAAGATCTAAAGATCTGCCCACATCCAATCTGTATTTATTCATGGTTGCAATGGCTGAAGTTAAGTAGAAACTCTCTTCTTTCAACAGAACATACAGGTCTTCACCTGCTTAGATGACTTGGCTGGCATGTGACATTGTGACTGGAACTAGATTACCTCAAACGACTCTATGGCAGGCATTGGAGATCTCTAAAAGTTCTTTCCCTGTTCCTCACTTCAGTACAAACTCTCAGTCAAGAGAACCAACAATCTGGTTTCATCACCGGATCCTTCACTTCTAATAGTCATGGGAGCCCGAATCCACATGTTCTCCCTTTCAGTCCATGTATTTTTATTTATTTTGATTTGCTATTGAAAATTGTTTCTGAACAATCTCAACAGCAATGTTCATGACTTTGCTTTTCTTTCTTAGCTGCTCATCATAGCTCACCAAGACTACTGTGTGAGCTCCTTGAGGATGGTCAGGGGCCTTCCCTGATACTTCTTCTAACAGTTCTAGGCATCCCAAAAAGACTTAAAAGTAGCTGTTGCATAAAATGACTATACAATACTTTAATTAGCATATAAAGGGGAAAGTGAGCTTGAACTTATTCCTTATTTGAATGGTATACAAGTATGGTTTGAAACTGGTAATTTTTTTTGTGAAATCAACTATTATAAAGAACAGTATGTGAGAAATTGAAACTAAGCCAGCTCTTTTAAAGTTTCTGTTTAAGGTAATTTAATAAAGTCCCTCTATTAAACTGTACTCTTTCATTTTATTCCACAGATATATTTGATTCTATGACCAATAAAAACTGAAAATTTCACTCATTTTGCTCTTACTTCTTATGAGATTATTAAAATGTAGAGATCCAATTTTCCATCATTTGAGAAGGCTGATTATTTCAATATTAAACGCTTGAACTGAGGAAATAAAGCATTCTCTGGTTTTGTATGTAGCTATTATAAACATAAGGGAACACATGAGAAGCCTAAATACTAAGAAAAAAATTCTATGTGAGCAGATATCAAAATCCATTTAAATTAGTATGTAAGAAACAAGAGTTTTAAATAAATGACTTTAGTCATATACTTCAAAAAGAATATGATTGAAAGAGAGAAGTCTAAAAAAAAATATTTCCTCAATCAAAAATAATTTTCCATAGAATAATTACCATTAATTTTTTTCATGTTCAAATTTTAAAAATTATTATTATACTAAGAAATCTACTCACAGTAGAAATTAGAAAATAATCTGTGTTTTCTTAAATCAGCTCCTCTTGATGAGTTGTCAGGATCGTGAGGTATCACAAATTTTAAATGGGCTTATAGCCTAGAACTCATTCATAAGGTATAACCATTTCACCACACCCACCCCCCAAAAAAATTCAAAGTGGTGGATAAAGTAGCAAACATGCATAGCTTAGCTGCTTTCATTAGAGAATCAATTAGTGAAGATGAAAATAACAGTA
>PVKE010031080.1:0-19250 GCA_004027555.1 Craseonycteris thonglongyai
CTTGTGCCCCTGGGATGAATCCCACTTGATTGTGATGTATAATCTTTTTAATGCATTGTTGTATTTTATTTGCTCGTATTTTTTTTTAGGATTTTGCATGGGTGTTCATCAGAGATATTGGATAATTTTTCTTTTTTGTGATGTCCTTGCCAGGCTTTGGTATTAGGGTAATGTTGGCCTCATAGAATGAATTGGGAAGTGTTGCTTCTTCAATTTTTTGGAAAAGTTTGAGAAGGATAGGTGTTAGTTTCTCTTTGAATGCCTGGTAAAACTCATTAGTGAGTCCATCTGGTCCTGGACTCTTGCTTTTGGGCAGGTTTGGGATGATTGTTTCCATTTTCTTACCGTTGATTGGTCTGTTTAGATTATCCAGTTCGTCTTGGTTCAGTCTAGGCAGACTGTATGTTTCTAAAAACTTGTACATTTCTTCTAAATTGCAAAATTTGGTGGCAATAGTCTTTCATAGTATTCTTGTACGATCCTTTGTATTTCTTGGATATCAGTTGTAATTTCTCCTGTTTCATTTCTAATTTGGGTAAGTTGCGTGTTTTCTCTTTTTTCCCTTGGTAAGCCTAGCCAGGGAGTTGTCAATTTTATTAATTTTTTCAAATAACCAGCTCTTTGTTGCAATAAGTTTTTTTTATTGTTTTTCTATTCATTATTTCATTTAGTTCTGCTTTAATTTTTATTCCTTCCTTCTGCTGGCTTTGGGTATTTTTTGTTCTTATTCTAGTTCTTGAAGATGTTATATTAGGTTGTTCACTTGTGATATTTCTTGTTTCTTGACATAGGCCTGTAGTGATATAAATTTGCCTCTCATCATTGCTTTTGTTGCTGCATCCCAGTAATATTGGTAAGTTGTGTTTTCATTGTCATTTGATTCTATGTATTTGTAAATCTCTTCTTTTATTTCTTCTTTGATCCAGTTATTTTTAAATAAGATGTTGTTTAATCTCCATGTACATGTGGTTTTTCCTGATTTCTTTTTGTAGTTGATCTCCAATTTCAACATTTTGTGATCAGAGAATACGCTTGGTACGATTTCAATCTTCTTAAATTTGCTGAGGCTAGCTTTTTGTCCCAGAGTGTGGTCTATCCTTGAGAATGTTCCATGTGCACCATAAAAGAATGTACAGTCTTGTGTTGTAGGATAAAATATCCTGTAAATGTCAACTACCTCCAATTGTTGTAATGTGTCATTTAAGGCTGATATTTCTTTATTTATTTTCTTTTTGGATGATCTGTTCATGGCTGTCAATGGAGTATTTAAATCCCCTACTATAATTGTGTTTTTGTTAGTTTCTCATTTTAGATCTGTTAGTAGTTACTTTGCAAATTTTGGTGCTTCTTGGTTGGGGGCATATATATTAATAAGCATATTATTCCCTTTGTCCTTATGAAATGTTCATTTTGTCTCTTGGTATCTTTTTGATCCTGCAGTCTGCTTTGTCAGATATAGGTATGGCTATACCTGCTTTTCTCTGGGTGCCATTTTCTTGGACTATTTTTCTCCACCCCTTCACTTTGAGTCTGTGTTTGTTGTAGTGGCTGAGCTGTGTCTCTTATAGGCAACATATGGTTGGTTTTGTTCTTTAATCCAGTTTTCTCTCTGTGTCTTTTTATTGGTGAGTTCAATCTATTTACATTTAGGATGATGCTTGATATATGAGGATTTCCTATAGCCATTTTATGTTTTGTTTTCTGGTACCTCTATTTTTTAATTGCTTCTTTACTTTTTCATTCCCATCAATTATTTTAGTTTGATGGTGTTTATGATTGTTTTCTCTGTTTCCTCTTCTTTTATTATTATGTGTCCCAGTTTTAAGTTCTTTTTCAGTGGTTACCATGAACTCTATGTAAAAGAAAGTTTCATATATGCAGTGGTTTCTTTTCTTTCTTACTTATTTTCTTTCTTTCTTTCTTTTTTAATTAATTTATTTTTTTATTGTTAAATTTAATGGGGTGACATTGGTTGGTAACAATTAGATAGTTTGGTTTCTTTTCTTAAGGATGTTTCTTACCTCCATTCTTTTTGAAAATTTAAACTTTTACTTCCTCCCCTTTTATGTTTTTGTTGTTCCAATTTGTCCCTATTTATTATTAATTCTTGTTTCAGGTCCAATTGCCTCCTTTAATATTTTTTTAAATGCTGGCTTTGTGTTGGAGAATTCCTTCAATTTCTGTATGTCTGTAAAAGTCTTATTCCTCCTTCACATCTAAAGAATAACTTTGCTTGGTACAGGATTCTGGGCTGGTAATTTTCTCCTTTAATATTTTGAATACTTTGTTCCATTCCCTTCTGGCTTGTAGAGTTTCTCTTGAGAAATCTGATGATAGTCTGATGGGCTTTCCTTCAGAGGATATTGTGTTCTTTTTTTCTGGCTGTGTTGAGGATTCTTTCTTTGTCTTTGACCTTTGATAACTTCAGTGTATAATATGCCTTGTAGAGGGTCTGCTAGAATTCAAGTAGCTAGGGGTCCTGTTTCCTTCTTGGATTTGGGGTTCCAGCTCTTGCCATAGATTTGGGGAGTTCTCATCTACTATTTGTCTGAGCAAATTCTCTGTGCCCATTTCATCCTCTGCTCCCTCTGGAATAACTGTTATTCTTATATTATTTTTTCTAATGAAGTCAGATGGTTCTTGTAGATAAATTTCTTTTTTTGTTTTTCCTTTTAGCTCTTAGATCTCTTCTTCCTTCTGTGAGAATTCCAAATTACTGTCTTCAATTTCATTAATTCTTTTCTCTAATTGGTCAACTTTGCTCCCTATGCTAGCTATTTCATTTTTCATTTCTTTTATTGTGTTGTTTATCACTAGAATTTATGTTTGCTTCTTTTGTATAGATTCAGTTTCCTTTCTGTGGTCACTTAGCTCCCTCTGTGTACACCACCAGTTTTCTTTGATCTTTTTAAGTGTTTTCAAAATTGCAGTTTTTAATTCTTCAACATTTAGCTCATATGTTTCCATATCTTCAAGTTTCTTTTCTGGCAGTTTTTCTCTTTCTTTCTGGGCAACTTTGTTCACAGTGGTATTCATCACTGTTGGAGCATTTCTTTTTCTGGACATGAGGACTTTTCCCCTGGTAGATGTGGAAAATTTTTTTTTTTTTACTTCTTAGCTGATGTGGCTTCACTGTGTTGTAATATTCTCTCTTATTTATTTGGTTTTCTCACTGTGAGAGACTTCCTAGAATGTGGGCCTCTCTTTGACTGAGGTGTTGGTCTCTGTATGCCTCCTCTTTGGGAAGATATGGTAGGAAGTAATATTTGCCTCTGAGATCTCACTGTAGTCCGAAGCTGTCATACCTGTGCTTCAGTTTTCCTAGATCCCTCTACTGGCTTCATTGAGAAAGATGGGGGCTGGGTTAGCCGAGAATGGCGCAGGTCTGCCTGCATCACAGGGCAATGGATGCCCCCCCTCCCTCTGTTGGCCCAAGTGGGAAGACTGGCTGCAGTGTTCGCTGGGAAAGACAAAAGCCTGTCTGGGCCACAGAGCAATGGCCACTCCTCACCAGCAGCCCACCAAAGGCAGGCTCTGTGATGGGGTGGTGGGGTGAGCCTCCGTCAGTCTCTCTCCTGCTGGTCTCCGGGCCAGCCACTGGGTCACTCACTGGGTCTTGCTCCACAGCATGTCTCCACACTGCTCTCTTTCTCTCTCACTCACCTCTCTTTCTTCAGATTTAGGTATTTTCATGCAATGAGTGGGTCCCTCAGCCGAGACTGTGTGTTGTGTAGGGTTTCTCTGGTTGAAATATTGTTGTTCAAATTGTGCTTTTCAGGAGAGGTTTTAATGCTTCCTCTCATTCTGCCATGTTGGTGGGTGGGAGATACACTCTTTATTTAGTTTGAACCTATGAACCACCTTCTCAGTGCTACCAACCAAAGTAGAATTAGGCACACACTTCCACATTAATTTTGTCTCATCTTTATTATAAATCTGCTCTGGGGTCAAGCCATTTTATGCAACCAATCCACTGAACATGTCACAAAATGAAGTTGCAGGCTCCAAATCAGTCAATTTCTGCTCACCTGACAAGTCCAGCTTATAGGTGCCATGATGAACCTTTTATTAGGTAAGTCAGCCACTTGAAAATGAAAACTTACCTTCAATGTTCATTTTCTCGTGGAATTATCTTGCTTTTTCCTGCAATATGGGTCTAGAAATACAACCACCCTCAGACCTTTTCAACAAAAAAACTCCATAAAAGCCCTGTCAAAGCACTTTCATTTTCAGTTATATGAAAAGATAATGCTTTTCCACACTCTTGTCATTCACCGACTTAACGCAAAACTCCTTTATCTTCTGAGAATGAGCCCTAATGTCATAGATTGTTGATGAACCAACATTAGATTTCTCTATGAGCACTGCATAACTCTCAGCCTCTCTCAAGTCTCTCACATATTTTCATCTTCTGCTTGAAGGCTGGCACTGTGCATTTACTGTTTTGGCATACTTAGGGTTGGCTGAAAACATAAAATTAAAATAATAATAGATCCCAACTGACCAATATGTTTACACATGGTGACTTGGCATGAGTGGAAGACAAACACGGTGCACAAAATGTGGGCTTACTCACAGCATGGTACAGCAAAGGGTGCACCAAATTCAAACTTACATTTCTGCTAGAAATTGATTTTGTTTTTTATCTAAAGTATTATTTCTTTGATTTTTTTTTTTTTGGCTGGTTGCTTGAGTTCCAGTTGATGAAGAGTCTACTGTATATTTTAGATAATAATCCCTTATCAGAGGTATTATTTGCAAATATCTTCTCCTATATGGTTGGTTGTCTCTTTGTTTTCTTAACTATTTCTTTTGCTGTGCAAAAGCTTTTTAGTTTAATATAGTTCCATTGATTTATTTTTGCTTTTACTTCCCTGTCTTTGAGGTGATATTTATACATTTCTCCCTGAACCCAAGGTCTATAAGTTTAGCACTGGTCTTTTTTTCTATGTACATTATTATTTCAGGTTTTATACTTAGTTCTTAGGTCCATTTTGAGTTAATTTTGGTTTATGGTGACAAATCTCAATCTAGATTCATTTTTTTGCACATATTTTCCAAATTTTCTAGCACCCTTTATACAAAAGGTTTTCTTTTCTCTATTGTATGTTTTTGGTTCCTTGGTTGAAAATGATGATCTGCCTATGTATATGTGGGTTTATTTCTGGGTTTTCAGTTCTGTTTTATTGGCCTGTGTGGATGTTTTTCTGCCAATACCATACTTTTTTGATTATTGTCACTTTGCAGTATTAATTGAATTCAGGAAGTGTGATGCCTCAGCCTTGTTTTCTTCTCTCTCTCTTTTTTTATTTTTTTAATTTTAGGATTGCTTTGGCTATTCATGGTCTTTTGTGTTTCCATAAAAACATAAAGAATATTTTTTCTATTTCTTGAATAAAATATCAGTGGGATTTTGATTGGGATTGTATCAAATCTGTATATTGTTTTGGGTAATATGGTTATTTTAACTACGTACATTGATTTTTCCAATCCATGAACATGGAATACCTTTCCATTTCTTACTGTCTTCTTCAATTTCTTTTAATAAGGTTTGGTAGTTTTCAGTGTATTGGTCCTTCACATCCTTTGTTAAGTTTATTCCTGGGTATTTTATTCTTTTCTTTTTCTTCTCTCTTTTTCCCTCTCCCTTATTTTTTTTTCTTTTGTAATTGCAAAAGGCATTATTATTATTATTAATTATTATTATTATTGGTTTTATTGTTAGTATATATTGGGGAAGCCGGGATGGCTCAGCGGGTTAAGTGCTCACTTTGCAGCCCTGGGGACCGAGGATCAAATCCCAGCCCCAGCCCGTGTGGACCCATATGTTGAACTGGAGTATGCTTTCCATGTGGGAGGCCTCCAGGTCAGTTCTTGCTCCCTAGTTGGACCCCTGGTTTGAGAGGGCGTGCCTCCCATGTGGGAGGCCCCCAGTCCAATTTCTGTTCTGTGCAGCCCCCTGCCCATCTGTGTGGAATGAAACCATGTTGAAAACTGATGACATACAACTATGGAGACTGCTCTGGACCCTCCCCCTTCTCTCTGTCTCTCCTTGTTTCTGTCTCTCTCTCTGTCAAAAACAATAAAATGAATCTTTAAAAGTAGAGTAGGCAGACATATTATTGATGAAAGTAGCACCTCTCTATTGGCTAAAATAACTCTAGGAGCTGAGCTTATCCCCTAAAGAGGTGTATTCTGGATCTAAGGATAAAGGGCTTATTTACTCCTCCCCCAGGGTGGAAAGGCATCTGCTCCCTTGAATGTATTGTTCAAAATGTCTCTGTGGCTTGAGAAAATAGCATTCTCTCTTTTCTCTTTCAAGCCACAAGATGGAATGTCTCAATAAGAGGGCAGCCCCTCTTTTAACACTAGCCATCCTTATTAGGGGGCTAGCTGGGGCAGTTGGTATGACTACTTGGGGATCTTAATTAGGACTCCAAAACCGATTGCCTCAAGATACAGCAACAATTTTATCTAATATGGGAGAAATGCTCTCTCTCCCATAGGAACAGCTAGATTCACTAGCTGTCGCAACAACAAAACAAGAGGGGTTTAGATCTCCTTACAGTTGCTGAAGAAGGAATTTGCCTCAATCTGAAAAAGGAATGCTGTTTCTACATCAATAATTCAGGAAAAGTTTAGAAAAAGATATAAGGAATTTTAGAATAAGCCTCAAACCTTAAAACTCCACCAGAGCCTTGGTGGGGTACTAAATCATGGTTTCTTGTAGTTCCTGTGCTTATGATTATCCTCCTATTATCTTTTGGGCCCACACTTCTAAACCTACTAGCTACATTTATTTCACATTGCATAGAGGCAATCTGGCTCTAGTCTAGATAGTAACCACGGGATATCAACTTGTCCATCCTGACAGTTCTACACCATACACCAGGTCCCTGCATGGACATCACCAACCTCTTTCTCCTGTTGACAGAGAGCAATTATAGAAATACATATCTTCACATTGCTCCACATCAGGTTGAAGCAGCCAGAGCGGTTGTTGTTAGCACACCCCAATGATTTGGGTTCCTATTACTTGAGGGAGGAATGTTAGGTAGGAAGCCAGGCATGAGTGACAGGAAGGGCCGGAGATAATATAATCAGTGTTTCACACCACTCATGTCCACTCCCCAGCAAGCACCAGGACTGCCCAGGGACCACCAGAGATGAATTTTTCTGTCAAAATCTTCCAGGAAAAGGGAGATAAGACCCCAACCAGAATTATCTGGTATTTAGTGTCTGCACAAACAGTTGGACCTTGTCCCTAGCCTGACCCCCAGCCTCATTATAATGTAATTAAAGTATAGTAAGCATTGAGGTTTGCTTTCACCCCATGGGTTTTTCTGTATGCGTCCTGAGTAAGGGAATGTGCAGAAATAAAAGTTATTTAACTTACAGATGCCAATCAAGTGACCTAAGTTTCTAAGTCAGATGTCTCAAATCTATACATCACACTTAGGGCTGGCTTAATGCCATCAGAGTCAACGCCTTTCTTGGTTTGGCCCATTTCTCTCTTGAAATGTATTTCAATAAAATTTTACTCTGTTTTCCTTTATCTCACTGATCTGTAATTCTTTACTGCATTGATGAGAAGAATCGAGTTTTTCACAGCTCCCGAGATTATAACAGTTTGAGCTGTGTCCATTTCTCCCTCAAAATTCTTCAAAGCCATCCTGCCTCCTGTAGGATCTAAACCCCACCATTCTCACTGGGCTCCATGTTCTGGGCTCTGCTAACGTTTCTGGTTTCATCCCTCAGTTCTATGCTGGTCTATTCAGTCTTCCTCAGAGAAAAGCCTGTTTCCCAGCATGCTACCTCTGTGTTGCTCTTCCTCTTCTGGAGCCTCTTCCCACCCTTCTCTTCAATATGGAGTCTGGTTGAGCCTTCAAGAATCAATTTCCACAATTCCTCTTAAAGTATCCCAAGAGGACCCTAGCACTCCTACACTGGTTTTACTGTGCTTCAACCTCATTAACACATGCATTCTGACTTTTATTTTTTTTACCTGTTGCCCTGCCGTGCCAGCCTCCCTATGGGCGACTGTTAGCACCTTGAATGCAGAGTCTCCACCTTGTTTTCAACTCCAGGACTGGACAATGGCACTACCAAATTAGTTTTTGGTACTAGAAGGAGTCTATTCTTTGAGATATTCTGGTTACCTCCTTCATGGGCTCTGTAATGTATGTTTCCCTCTGCCTGATGATGCCCCTTGATGCCTCAGACTTGGCATGAAAATGAAATCTTGTTCTGAACTGGCTCCCAATCTCCTAGGAGTGTACACTCTGAATATTTATAGGGAAAGGCAAAAGTGACTTGCTCACAGTCATTCACAGGCAAAGTTATTCCACAGGACATCATGACACCCTGTATTTACAGCCTTTATTCTCACCCTCTGAGTTTCTCCACATGAAACTGCAATGAGGCGGGGCCATTAGAACACATTCCTTGTTCCATGCAGATGCCCATGAGTGGGGCCAGCATTGGGGGCAAAGGAGGGCAGGTACAGGTGCTGTCATTGCCCAGCACCAAACCAAATTGAACTCTGTGCGGACTAAGGAAGGGAAGGGTCTTCTTAACACTCATAATCAAGGTCTCACTTGAGATTTATTTCAAGATATATCTCAATTTTTATTACCTCTGAAAATCAAGATGAATTTATCTGCTTTTTAATATGAGGTAACAGCCAGCACCCCCATGCCCTTCCACCATGATTCAAACCACCACCTTTCAAATCCATGACTATCTTCTAACACCTGAGGATAAGCAGCTCTCTTCATCAGTGAAGAACTGAGGTAGAAGAGGCAATAGTGTTCAGTTGCTAATGCTGTTTTTGGAATCTCTATACAGTCACCCACAAATCTAGAGATGGTATAGGTTTCTATGATGTTATCTTTCAAAGTCCATTTTCTGTGTCTTGATGCCTGGAGGTAAGAAGTTCAATACCTGATAATACCTCTTATGAGTCAGGAATTGTGCCTGTACTTTACACATGCTAATCATCATTTAACCTTTTTAACAACCCCAAATGGTAGGTGCATTAGTTTCTTACCAAACTGAATGGGTTAAAACAACATAAATATATTCCATTACAGTTGTAGATGCTAGAAGTCCAAAATTAAGGCATCAGCAGGGTTGGCTCCTTTTCGGGGCTCAAGGGACAGTCTGTTCCATGCCTCTCTCCTTGCTTCTGTTGGTTGGTATTCCTTGGCTTGTAGGTGTATCACCCACATTTCTGCCTCCTTCATATTGGCATTCTCCCTGATTTCTGTGTCCATTTCTTTGTCCAAATTTCCATCTTCTGATAAGAACAGCAGTCACTGGATCATGGTCCACTCTAATCCAGTATGACTTCATCTTAACTTACTTGTAATTAGTGCCACTTATTGGGCCTCTGTTTATACCAAGCCCTCTAATGGGTGCTTCATTTTCATTTCTAATCCTCACAACAACTACATATAGATATTATCCCCCACTTTAGAAGCAGAGGATCAGATAATTTAAGAGCTTTCCCAGAGTCACATAGGTAGGAAGTGGCAGTTATAAGAATCAATCTAGTAATTCTCATTCAAGTAAACACACCAGAATGTCCTCTGGTATAACTCCCTACCTTCAGCTGAGAATCATGACTGTAAAGGACATATTACTGGAATTTTCCAAGTGAACCATGTAAAGACAGAAAATTATTTATTAGGATAACAGCAATGCAACTTCATGCCTCATGAATGGTGGTTAATAATTTCATGAAAAAGATCAAGTCTTCCTTTTCCTTCTGACAGCCAAGGAAGAGTTGTATGCAAACACACACACAAGGAGTAAATCCAACTAGAGAGCAATGTATGTCACAACAAACTGCATCCCTACAGAGTGCTGTATGTCAAGGTGACCAGACGTCCCACTTTTGGCGGGACAGTCCCGATTTTTAACAATTTATCCCACGTCCCATGGCATTTTAAAAAAGTCCCGACTTTTGGAAAAAATGCACGACAAGCTAGGGAACAGCGGGAGAACGGGAAGGGAATATACAGTTTTCGGTGGCCATGTGGCTAATTCGCCAGGATATGAGTTTTATATTACTTTTGTTAATTTTATAATGTTAAACTTTAATAATTACAAATAATTGTTGAGAACTCATTATCGATAACTGCTTATCAAAGTTCACATTGTTGATCAGTTGTTAGAATTCAACCACCATTATTTGGACTTAATGAACAATGGAATTTTTTGGCATTGGCAACGACAAAAACATTTTGTAACTGTCTCTCAGACGATACACATCGTACTGCGTGCTAGTGCTAGTTAAATAAGTGATGTCAACAAATCAGCTATTCAGATAATTTAGGTAAGCAATTTATGTATTTATTTCATAAATACATAAATTTTCTTGAATTTAGCAGACAGTACTCGTATTATTTATATTTTATAGTGGTGGCAAAAAGTCTAGCGCCAGTCTTGAAAGTGACACTTACAACTTATGTTACGGCAAATGCAGAGGAAAAATAATACAAGTTAGTATTGTTATTATTCATTTATTTATTTTTTTAATATTTTCTTTTTATTTATTTATTTTTGACAGAGAGAGAGATACAGAAACAGAGACAGAGAGAGAACTGAACTGGGGGAGCTCCCAGCTCAGCATATGGTTCCGCTGGGCTGGGGCCAGGATTCGATCCCCGGTCCCTGGCGCTGCAAAGTGAGCGCTTAACCCACTGAGCCATCCCGGCTTCCCTGTATTGTTATTATTTAGAAAGAAATATAGGATTACAATTAAAATAATTTTTAAAATATAGTTACTTTATAACAATCAAATTAATTTAATTTATAAACTAACAATAAAATATGTTTATGTAATTATGTACCTACTCACTGTGTTTTTAAGCAATATGTATATAATAATTTATAATATAATTAAAAATTTTTTTTTAGATTTTTAACATAACGAGTAAGAAAAGAGGATGCAAATTCAACGATGATCTAAGAAGTACATTTCCTTTTATTAAAAATACCAAAAGCGATTACATGGTAAAATGTGAGAAATGTAATGATGAATTTTCTATTTTGCACGGCGGGAAGAATGATATTTCAAAGCACTTGGAGACACAGAAACATAAAAGATATTTAAATACTGCTGCACCTTCCTCCAAAATACAGGATTTTTTTCGGAAAACAACTTATGGAGACGAAGAAAAGAAATTAACATTAGCAGAAGGACTTATGTCTTTTCATGCTATTAATCACAATCATTCCTTCAGATTTATGGACTGTACATCACAAGTTGTCAAAAAGTTATTCAACAAAAAATTTACCTGTGCTAGAATAAAATCCAAGGCAATTGTGTGTAATGTGCTTTCCCCATATGTATTTTCAGAATTAAACTAAAATCTAGAAAAAATTAATTTTATATCCATATATTCTGACGCATCTAATCATAAGGATATAAAGTTATTTCCAACTATTATTAGATTTTTTGATTCGGAAACTGAAATAAAAATTAGAATTTTAGATTTTGTTTCTTAGCCCGGCGAAACTTTTGAAATAATTTTCAGTTCCATTATTAATATTTTGGAAAAAAAACAATTTAAAACATAAAATGATTGCATATTGTACAGTCAACACGAATGCAAATTTTGGAGGGAAAGCGAAAAGAGGTACAAATAATATTTTTTTATAAATTATACAAAAACCTTAATCAAAACATTATTGATGTTGGTTGTGCAGCGCACATAATACATAACGCCATTCAAACAGCTGCTGACTTGTTGCCCATAGATGTGGAAAATACTGTTATTAAAATATATTCTTATTTGTATATGTACACTGTGCATGTTGAAATGCTTAAAGAATTCTGTGAAACTGCGGAAGTCGAATATCAGAAAATACTTGGATACAGTAAAACGTGCTGGTTAGCTCTTTTGTCAGCTGTCGAAAGAATTTTGAAACTATATTATCCTTTGAAATTCTACTTTCTATCACAGGATAAATGTCCTAGAATTTTAGAAGAGTTTTTTGAAAAAGAATCTTCAAAAAATTGGCTAGAGTTTGTACACAATCAAGCAGCTCTTTTTCAAAATGCTATAAAACTTATTGAAGGTGACAAAATTTTGGTAATCGAAGTAGCAAATGAAGTTAATAATTTAAAATTTCAGTGTCAAGAGTGGTTAAAAAATAATTTTCTTCTGTTAACTATCCGTAATAGTATAAGCCAGCTAGAAGAACAAGGTGCAAAAAATCGTGCAGATATCATGAATCACGTTAAAAAGTTCTATAGTACCTGCATAGATTATTGAGAAGAATGGACGGTACATTATAATGATATTGAACATTTTCATTGGGTTACATTAAAACAAGAACTTAATTGGAATGTTGTGCAAAAATCATTCGATCATATTACTCAAAATTTCCCATATAGTAATATTTCCGAAAATGATCTTTTTAATGAGGTATCATTATTTAAAAAATATATTGATAAGGAAAAGGTTAAATCTTGGGCATCAGAAGAAATCACAATAGAGAACAAATGTTTAGAAATATTTCATCATTTTGAAACAAACCATGTTCCATACAATAATGTACTAAAAATTGTGGAATACGCGCTGTCCTTACCAGGAACTAATGCTGCGACTAAATGCGTTTTTTTCTATGGTAAATAAAGTGTGGACATCAGAAAAATCACAATTAAGTGTTGAGACTTTGAAAGCCATTTTATGTGTGAAATATAATTTAACAAATTCTTGTGAAAAATTTCAGGACCTTTTAAACAACAACTGCAATCTACTAAAAAAAATTCACTCAAATGAGAAATATGCCAAAAAATAAAATAATACTATACATAATTTTTTTATGTATTATATTTGTAAATTGTACTTACGTTGAAAATTAAAAATATATATATTACAATATTATTTTTGCGTTCTATGAAAATTTTTGTTGCTCCATATAGAACAAATTTTTAATCAAGAACCCCCTCCTCCCCGGTCAATGGTGTCCTGCTTTACCAATGTTAAAATCTGGTCACCTTACTGTACGTGGACTGAGGCCACTTATCTATTCTTACAGGCGCCTTCCCAGGAAGGAGCCTCTACTACTATGGTGGGGAGGAACTATGTCCCAGTCAAACCCATGGAGTGGTTATTTAAATTGCTTCATTCTTCCTCAAAATAAAAAACCAAAAGCAGCATTTCCTGCCAGCTGCTGTGTACTCTTCCTCAACATCAAAAATGTGTCACACATTGGACTGTCAGAGTGTCTGTATAAGTTTGGTTCAGCAGTTTGTAGCTTTTGTATTTTTGTCTGTCATTAATTTCTGCTTTAAAAAAATCCCTGTCTTAACCCATTCAGACTGTTCAAACAGTAGCACAGACTTGGCGGCTTATAAACAACAGAAATTTACTTCTCATGTCTAAAGACTGAAAGTCCAAGATCAAGGCCCCAGCATGGTAGCCTTCTATTGAAGGCCTGCTTCCTAGTCCACAGCTGGTATCTTCTTGCTGGGTCCTGATGTCACTTAGAAGAAGCAGGGGATCCCCCAGGAGCCTCTTTCATAAAAACACAAATCCCATTCATGAGGGTTTCACCCTCATGACCTAATGACCTCTCAAAGGTCTCACCTACTCATAGCATCATCTCTGAGTGTTAGAATTTCAACATATAAATTTTGAGGGGATGTGATCAGTGCCTTTCTATTGTATTTGGGGTTTATACTTTTTTTTACGTTTTAAATTGGATGCATAGTTCACTATTTTTCAGTTTTGAAAAATTTTCAAATATAAATTTGAAGAAAAAACATTTCATTTAAGGATAACTTTAATGATGCTAATACATTTTTAATAGACAGTATTTTCATTGTGATTCACTTTTAAGTATTTTCTAGTTTTCACTGATTTCTTGAAGTTTTTTTATTTAAGCAATCTGTAATTTTTGCTATATTTTAAATGAATTGCATTTTTTATAGAAATATAGTCCAAGTTTTTTAGTGTGTGTGATATGTTTTATGGCTTAATAAAGGCAATTTCAATAAGTACCCTCTTATGCTGAAAAAGAATGAAATCTACAACATTGAATATATGGTTTTATACATATCCATTGATTAACCTTTCTAATTGTGTTGTTCAAATTTTCTTGATCTTAACTGATCTCTTAAAAAAATTTTTTATTTTGTTGGATTTGTTGGGGTGACATTGGTTGGTAGAATTATATTGGTTTCAGGTGTGCAGTTCTTTAATACATCATCTATGCATTACATTGTGTGCTCACCCTCCAGAGTCAGTTCCTTTATTCTTTGGCTGATCTACTGAGTACTGAGATTCATCCACCACAGTTGTGGATTTATCAATTTTTTCCCCCTATACTTCTTTTTACTATATTTTTGCTTTATTGCTTTTAAAGCTATATTATTTGGGACCAACAGATTTCAAATTGATATATCTTTTTAGTAAACTTGGTTCTTCACCTATTAGTGCCTTTTGCTTTAGGTTTAAAAAGAATTATTGAAGTTATTTGGGTGACATTGGTTAGTAAGATTATATGGGTTTCAGGTGTACAGTTCCATAATATATCAACTATACATTGCTTTAGTTTTTTTTTTCATGGCCTGGGTTTTGTATTGTATTTTTTTTAAATCTGAAAGCAACCATAGCTTCATTTTGGTTCATATTTGCCTCGTATGTAATTTCTTATCCTTTCTGCTTTTATGATATTTGTGTGTTTTTTGTAAGCAATACAGTGCCAGAAATTTAAAACTTTTTGAAAACATTTTTCCTATTAATGAATAAGCTTAACCAACTTAAGTTCAGATTACTAATTTTATTTTATCATGTTATTTGTGCTCCCTATTTGCAGTATATTTTCTGCTTTATTTTTCTCTTTGTTTCATTTGAGATTCAATAATTATATTTTTTTATTTTTGTTTTCTACTGATTTGGAGGTTATGTACTTTATTTTTAGGTTATTAATGTTGGCTATGCTTAAAATTTTAATGTACATGTAATTCAAATACTTTATTTCCCAAGTATCATTGTATTATCTGCTATTTTAATATAATTTTTATTTTGATAATTGTACAAATTATGTTATTTTTATACGTATTCACGTTGACACATTTATCTATATGTTAGATTATTTTTTGCTTTCATAGTAGACTTTTCTTCTAGGATCATTTTTTTTCTTCCCAAAGTACATTTTTTTTTATTTTTTAATTATTACTTATTATTCAACAAAATTTATTATTCTTTCTGTTAGTTTAGCAAAACCATTGTTATGGAGATTTTCACATGTTCTTTATTCTATTGACTGTGATATTATTAAAAATAATATATAATTGTATTAATGTTTACAAAATTCTAATGTATTTTCAAAAAATTACAAAGTAAATGTTAAATTTTTTTCTTGTTTTTGATATTCAATATTATTTTATAATAGTTTCAGGTGTACAGCATAGTGGTTGGACATTTATATAATTTAGGCAGTGATCTCCCCCGATACTATAGAACCCACCTGGCATTATACATAGTTATTGCCATATTATTGATTATATTTCCTGTGCTTTACTTTACGTCCCCATGACTATTTAATAACTACCAATTTGTATTTCTTAGTCCCCTCACCTTTTTACCCTGCTTCCACAAACCACTCCCACCTATCACCCCCACAAATCTATTACCCATCTGATACCATAACATTGTCATTAGAATATTATTGACTATATTTCTTATGTTATATCCTATATCCACCTGACTACTTTGTAACATCCAATTGTTACTTTTAAATCTATTCTCCTCTTTTTCACCCATTCCTAACCCCCCCGATCCTCTGGCAACCATCAAGATGTTTTTCTATATCAATGACTTTGTTTACATTTTGTTTGTTTATTTTGTTCTTTAGAATCCACATATATATAAGTGAAATCACATTGCACACTGCATCTGTCTTTGTCTGACATTCCCCTCAGCACAATATCCTCCAGGTCCATCCACACTGCCGCAGATGGCAAGAACCTATTTCCTGCAATGGCTGTGCGATATTCCACAGTATATGTGTACCACCTACTCTTCATCCATTCATCCATAGACACCCAGGCTGCCTCCACATCTTGACCATTTTAAACAATGTTGCAATAAACATACGGATGCACACACACACACACACAAAGTGTCACACACATTCACTATTGCTTTACAAACATAGCACCTGAACACAGAAACCTATAAACAATGCATAAACCATAGTAACTTCCTCAGTTCAGCACAAGGCAATGTGACAGAGCACTCAGCCCAATGCCGCTAACTCAGGTTGGAGCAGCACTTACTAGTTAAAGTTGTTTTTGCTCCTAGTATCTCAAAAAGATAACACAAAAGAAGTAGGGGGTAGAAACCTGGGCTTTGGAGGTAGGAAGACTCAGATGCCAACCCCAGCTTTCATGAACTACCTATGAGAACCTAGTGAGTTCTTTCTCTTCTCTAAAGCCTCCGTTTCCTTATCTGTAAAATGAGCATATTGACATGAACTTCATAGAGCTGTTACAAGGAATGTCAACATACCACTCTGACCCATGTGACTTAATTTTTATTTAAAAGATACATGACTTAAATAAATGGTAGCGCAGCTCTGGCAGGGGCATTGGAATGGGAAAGGACATCACGTACCACTTCAATGCCTGCCTGTGCTGTTTGAGAAGCTCATTCAGAGTAGGGTTATTTAGGGCATGTGAATCCTGGAGGAAATAACACCCACACTCCAGACTGAACACATGTCAGGAAGGTATCTAGTCCCAGGACCCATTCTCAAGTAGGAGAACATATATAGGAGGTAGAGGAAAAAATGGGCTCATATGTTTGAAGAAAGAATCTAAGAAATATTATGAAAAAGGAGTTTATAAAGACTAGTGATTCACCTAACCTTGCTAATTGATGTCTGTGTTTTTAAGGTATTATCATACCAGAATCACACTGTTATTAACAGTATTTTCCAACAGCTTATTTAAGTCTTCAAAAACCTTATGTTCATTTATACATGTATAAGTCAAAATCCTAAAGGGCAGGGGGTGAGGTTCTTCTATTCACTTATGCATTCCTTGACTTGGTATATGGAATAAAGATGACAAATAGAGGTTTGATTTGTATTATCTGAGGAGTGCTATCTAGAGGCAGCTGTTTCAAATGGTACCTCCACACTGCTAAGCCACTCAAACTCACCTTGAAATAGATGTAACTGTGGAAGTAACATGTATTCTCTATACAAATCCTGCAATAAGTAAACTCTGTAAGATGGATACATTTACAAAAAGGCATCTAAAATAAAAATAAAGTCTGAGAAAAGGAATTTTTGGTTTTTGGTTGTATTTTCGTTCAGTAAAAGTATCAATATGTTTCACAAAACAAGCTTTACAGGAAGAACTGGACAATTTATCTTATCAGTTATAATTATAAAAGATAAGTTCCAACAACAGTTAATACAACCATTTAAACACATGTCAAAAAAAGCCTCTTAAAACACTATAGCAGCAAAAACACTGAACATTTGCAAACAAAACCAACAGTAACAAATATACTTAAGAACAGCATCTGCATTCTTTTAAAATATTGAACATGTATTTAAAAATATTGTCCATTTTTCTTCTTAGTATACAATACTTGTTATCTGAAACAATATTATCAATAGTAGGCACAAATTAAGACGTCTTGAACAGTCTTCTTCATAGTACTCAGGGGCATCACGTAGCCACAGAGGACAAACTTTCCATAAGTCTTCTCCTAGCTGAGATTCTTACGCACCGGGGGCACTTGGCAGACTTGAAACATTGCTTGTGAAAGCAAGCTCTGCAAGCTGCAAGGACGAGAGCCATTAGCAAAAGATCTGCCTTGCTTTCTCACATATGTACAGACCACTCATCTCTATCCTGGAGAGAGAGAGGATCTGAAACCAGAAACCAGAGTCTTCCAAAAAAAATAAAAATAAAAATCAGGCAGGCGGAAACTCAGAGGGATTATAAAGTTTCCAATAGGTCATGAACGTGCCCTCCAGATCTGTCCAAGGGCCATTGCCCCAGCTGCTGAGAGTATTAATGGCCGGTGGCTCAGGAGGCACTGCCCCTTCTCTGTAAATGCCCTATCTGGAAAGAGCTGCCTGACTTAAGATCAAATCCCCTTGCTGGCACCAGACTGCATCAGGTGACTGACTGGTCAACATGGGGCTTAAAGCCTCGGCTGGCAACCTTCTCCCCAGTTTGGGACAATGCTGAAGCCATTCCAGTTTCAGAGCCCCTGTGATATGTTTTGAACCTTCACTGCAACCACAGCATAATTTAACTTCTCCTTCAGCCAGAGGCTTTCGCTTTCACACCCCCATGGGTGTTGAGCCTAAGAACACATCCCCATGCATTTTCTGCATGCAAATCCCTGCCTCAGAGTTTCTCTGCTTTGGAACCCACCCTGTAATACTGTCTAACAAGTTAGGGAAGGCAACACTTAAGCAGTCTAAGAGGAGGACCTGCTCATATCAAGGGTGAAGGCAGAATTCATTACAAGATATCTCCCATGAAACAGCTTAGAGAGCACAGGATTTCCTCGGGTACTAATATAGTAGAACAATAGTATGGAAACCTTTCCTATAAACTGCTAAATAGTAAATGTTTTATGCACTGTGGGTCATATGAACTCCATAACAACTACTCAACTCTGCCATTGTAGTGCAAAAGATGCCAGAGACAACATTTCAGCTTTGAACACTATTATCATGGTGGCTCGTTGCAGCTTGTCCTGGTGAAGAATAATTTGGGGCAAAAGCAAACAGGGACTACCTCCTTGCTCCAAACCCTATATTGGCAAACATCACCCTTTATCCCTGCCCCACTTCTACCTGTGTACCCAAAACTTTATTAGCTCCAATCCAACATAAAATCACATACCAGCATCATTATACAAAGGTCTGACAATTAAGTTCATGAACTTGCCACTGTGAGCTTACGTTGACAGCACTGTACAAACAACTCGGTAAGATTTTATAACCTTGGTATATCAGTGTCTCACAGCTATGTTCACGTTGAGTGGTGTTCATTATTGTTGTGTGTTTTTGTATGCTGTCGCAAGAATGTTGGACTTGAATTAGAGCAATGAACAAACATTAAATTTCTTGTTAAACTTGGCAAGAATGGAAGTGAAATTAGGAAAATGTTAGTCCAGTTTATGGGGATAATGCCATGATGAAACGGCAGTATACAAATGGATGAAACATTTTTCTGAGGAGAAAGTCTCAATGAT
>PVKE010031081.1:0-19249 GCA_004027555.1 Craseonycteris thonglongyai
ACACACACACACACACACACACACACACACACACACACACACAGAAGGGGGAGGGCCCAAAGGAATCTCCACAGCTGTACATCATTAATTTCAACATAGTTTTATTCCACAGGTGGACATAGGACCTCACAGGGTGGGAACCAGGCTGGAGGCCTCCCACATGGGAAGCACACCACAGTTGAGCACATGGGTCTGCACTGGCAGGTGCTGGGACTCAATCCCTGCACCCTGTGGCTGTAAGGCAAGCACTTAACCTGCTAAGCCATCTTGGCATCCTTAGCTGAAATTCTTGTGTGGGTACAGACAGTCCTCAACTTAACAGTGAATTTAAAACTTAAAAAAAGTGGTGTAACCAAACAATTTAAATTTGTCTTTACCATAGGTCCTATTTCTTTTAAGATTTATTTTATTGTTTGAGAGAAGTGTGTTTGTGGGGGGAGGGGAGAGAGGAAGAGAGAAAAGGGGGAGGGCCCAGAGCAGTCTCTATAGTTGTATATTATTAGTTGTGACATGGTTTCATTCTACACAGGTGGATGTGGGGCCACACTGGGTAGGAACCTAACTGAGGGCATTCTGCATGGGAGGCAAGAATCTTTGCCACTGAGCCATCCTGGTGGTTACCAGTTGTGCCACAGTTCAGCATATGGGGTTGCAAGGGCTGGGGCTGGGAACTGAACCCCAGATCTCGAGATTGAGAGGCAAGCACTTAACCACTGAGCTATTCTGCCATCCCATCATAGATCCTACTTTAAGTGGAGGATTGTGTTCCTGATGGTGTAAAAAGAGACACTATATTTATCCAACTCTTTATGAATCATATGCATACTATGAAGTATACGAGGGCTGTCTCGAAAGTATGCAGCCACGTAATATGAAAAATAGAGGCATTTATGGCTGGATTTTATCTGGACAGCCCTAGTATGGCTTTCTTGAGTATACATAAGGCAATCAAGATGGCATTAAATTATTAAGCACTTGTAATTTATCAGCAGAAGGGTCTCCAGGGTCAGAGGAAGTGGTGAGGCGGCTAAGGATTCTGATGGTGGGTGGCTTTCTGAGTCAAGAGGTGAGGGCAGAATGGCTTATGCAATAAGTAGCACACTGGTTCCTAGCTGTTGCCGCCCCACAAACCCCCTGCTTTGAAAGGCCTTTGCCTCCTAACAAAAGCCATTTATTAATAGTTCATTTATCTCCCTGCTTTTAAAATCAGATATATTTTTCTGTCAATCAGCACTTTTGTTCATGCTGAGTTGACATGATTCCAGCTGAAGCAAATAGAAGTTATATAATAAGTATCTGGTGACTTTACTATAGGTAAATTAGTGATCTCATTAGACTTTTCAAAATATTGAAAATTCAAGAATCCCTGCCCACCCTCAGTCTCCTCTTTTATTTCTTCAAGGATCTCATGAGGTGACAGATTAGAAATTCCTGTTCTGGGTGTTGTCAAAAAGAGACTGGCAGGGATGAATAGTTTGTAATTGGACAGGAGTAATAAATAGTCACTTCAGGGAATAAATTACTGTAAGTCATAGAATTTCCTCTGCGTTGTTCTAAAGGTAGTTGTGTTTTTCAATGCTACATGCATTTTACGTAGGGAGAAAACACTGGGCCGAACAAAATCATGTTCTTTATGCTTTATTACCCTTTCTACCACGTGCCCATTACCATGAATTTCCATATGCTTCATCTCACCTCAGCCCTCCCAAACATCCAAACCACCCATTGGCTAACTTTTATCCACGATGCATAGATCAGGAGGAGAAAGGGATTGAACTGGAGGCTGATTCTCCCTAATCTGCTCCAGGGTCTGCAGCTGGGTACATTGAAATAGGACCACATCACAGACCGACAGCCAGATAACTTCCTCAGTCAAACTCCTGGGAGATCTTAGTTTGGGAAAGTTAGACATTCAAATTGCATAGGTGAATAGTAATAACTGGTTACTGCTGGTTTGTTTTATTAATACTTTTTGGTTTCAATCATCTGGTGTTGAGATCTATTCACTTCAAGTTATTGCATGTAACCCCTGTGTTTAGCTGAAGCTGAATTTAAGACAGACTTTTTATTTTGATAATTTTAGATTTACAGAAGTGTTGCACACTCTACCCAGCTTTTCCTAATGTTAATATCTCATATAGTTAAGGTATCATATAATGATCAAAACTAAGAAATTAAGATTGGTTCAGGGAGGTCCTAAGATGGCGGCATGACATGAGAACCTCAAAACCTACCTGGGAAGGGACATTTGAACAAAGAGGACTCCACAGGGGGAAACCCTGAGAAACACCTTCAGCTGAGGGAACCACGCAACAGAAAACAACACCTGAAAGTTAGAGAAAACGGGCGAGTGGGACAGGAAAGGGGAAGGAGCAGTACAGGGATGGGGAAGTGGAATGTGACCTGGGGCTGGCAGGAAGGAAGGGGGATTGGGGACTATGGTCAAAGTGGAGCTAGATCCTGGGTGGGCTGGAAGCTGAGACCCGAAGAGAGTGGAAGCCCCATGATACTGGACAATTTAACATCTGAACTCAAGTGGCAGCATGCTGTGCCCTACTCAGATCACTGTGCTTGACGTGGAACAAGGACTATGGAGCAGGGGTGGCTGAACTTCCCGGGTGGCAAGAGAGCGGGGCACCAGCCGCCAGCCGCAGCTTGGCACCCTAGTCACTGGCCACTTGATGCGCCCTAGTCACTGGCCTACAGAAGTGGTGCAGCTGAAATGCAGATCGGCTCTTAGGGAGCTGCTCTCCAAGCCACTGGCTCTTAAAGTGAAAGAGCAGCCCTAGAAGAGAAGTGGGTGTGGGCAGGGGAGGAGGAGAAAGACTGAGCCATGCCTCTGAGATGGTGGACCAGCTCCCCTGCCTACAGTGGGATCTGGGTCCTTGTCTTGGCTGTGTCTGTGTGCCCAGCACCCAGCCAGGGGGGTTGGCACCTGAAGCCCAGAAGTGCAGACTCAAAAGAGTGAATGGTCTCTGGGTGATGATGAGACTAGGGGCACAGCTAGGAAGGCAGAGTGCCCTTCTGGAGGGGCCTGGGGAGGGAAGCCCAGGGCTGAACCACATGCCAGCATTCCTGCTCATGGCTCTGTACCACCTGGGCCAGCACCCTAAAGCCTAGAAACACAAACCCAAACAAAAACTGTCTCTGGGTATGACTGATTCTAAACCCAGATCTGGGAAAACAGAACACGATCCGGGAAAAAGGGTCAAGACAGTGCACACACCGACCCTCCAGCCCCCCTGCTTGTAGTGGAATCTGCTATTGTGTCTCAGGCCCACCTCAGCTCCTACCCACATCCACCACCCCCACTCCTATTGCTCCACCTTCTATCAGCTAAGCCATTAACCTGGAGTGCAACCCCAAGACAGAGAAACTGCTTTCCTCAACCCTCTCCCAAAAGTCATCCCCCATCAACTGAGCCCTTACTGCAACCTGCTGCACAGCAGAGACATACCAGGCTGCAGTCAGACCACAGCCCACCTCACTCTCCCAAAGAGGGGGAGCATCGAGACTAAGACAGTTGGGACAAAACAAAACAAAAACAAAAACAAAAACACAAAAAAAGAGGCCCATATCCTAGGAAAGCCCCTAAAGGGAAAACATAGTCATGCCTAAGGAGAAAAAAACCACATAAAATACAATGCATACCACAGAATCCAAAGCCACTCCAAAAGAATATGGAAAATCTTTAGAAAAGGAGATTACAGATTTAGAAGCAAATAATCTAAGTGAAACAGAATTCAGGGCGGCAATACTCAAGACACTCAGAGAGCTTAGTAAATGCTGACGAAGTACCCAGACATAGTTAAATGACATCAACAAGAAATTTTCTGATTAAAATGAATACTTTACCAACAAAATTGAGAAGTTAGAGCAGAACCAAAAGGAGTTCCTCAAAATGAAAGGCATAATGGGAGAGCCGAGAAAACAACCTGCATAGTTAACAGGGCTGACCAGCTGGAGGAAAGAATTAGTGATATCGAAGATAGAAACATGGAAATTTCACTAGTGGAAGAAGAAAAGGATCTGAGAGTCAAGGGAAACAAAAGAGTCCTATAAGAACTATCTGACTCCACTGGAAAGAGCAATATTAGAATAACAGGGGTACCAGAAGAAAGCAATTTGTAATCTTCTCAGTACCTTTTAAAGCAGAAAATAGATGAGAATTTTCCTAACCTATGGAAAAAACTGGAACCCCAAATTCAAGAGGAAAACAGGAGCCCTAACTACCTAGACCCCAGCAGATCTTCTTCAGGGCACATTGTTCTGAAGATGACAAAAACCAAAGACAAAGAAAGAATCCTGAAGGCTGCCAGGGGGGAAAATATATAACTTTCAAAGGAAAACCTATCAGGCTGTCATCAGACTTCTCAGCAGAAACTCTGCAATTCAGGAGGGAGTGGAGCCCAATCTTCAAAATTTTAAAAGATATTTTCAGCTAAGAATTAACTATCCAGCAGAATTAACCTTTAGATATGAAGGAGGAATTAAAGCCTTTTCAGATATACAGAAGTTGAGGGAATTCTTCAGCTCAAAACCGGCACTCCCAAGAAATACTGAAGGCTATTCAACCTCAATCAAGACATCAAAATAAATGCAGAAAAGTTGGGACAACGAAGAAATGAAAAGGAAGGAAGAAATTGATACAGGAAATCCTCATATATCAATCATTACCCTAAATGTAAATGGACCGAATTCACCAATAAAGAGGCACAGAGTAGCAGACTGGATTAAAAAACAAAATCCAACCATATGCTGCCTACAAGAGACACACCTCAGCCACAAGAACAAACACAGGCTCAAAGGGAAAGCGTTGAAAACAATACTCCAAGCAAATGGCATTCAGAGAAAAGTGGGAGTGACCATACTGATTTCTGATGAAATAGACATCAGGATAAAAAAAGTAATAAGAGATAAAGATGGACATTTCATAAAAATAAAAGGGGCAATACATCAAGAAAACATGGCACACATCAATTTATATGCTCCTAATCAGGAAGCACCAAAATTTATAAAGCAATTACTAACAGATCTAATAGGAGAATTTGACAAACATACAATTATAGCAGAGGGCCTAAACACCCCATTGACAACATTGGACAGATCATCCAAGCAGAAAATACATAAGGAAATCGTAGCCTTAAATAATACATTACAGGAATTGGACATAATTGATGTTTATAGGACACTCCATCCTGCAACACAGGACTATACATTTTATTGTAGTGCACATGGAACATTTTCAAGGATAGACCATATCCTGGGACACAAATCCAACCTCAGCAAATTTAAGAATATTTAAATTATACCAAGTGTATTCTCAGATCACAAAGCTTTGAAACTAGAGATCAACTGTAAAAGAAAAGCACAAAAAAATCACATATATGTAGAGATTGAACAACATGCTATTAAAAAGTGACTGGATCAAAGAGGAAATAAAACAAGATTAGAAAATTTGTAGAAACAAATGACAATGAAAACACGATGTACCAAAATTTGTGGGACACAGTGCAAGTAGTAATAAGAGGGAAATTTATATCATTACAGGCCTATCTCAAGAAACAAAAAAAACTACAAGTAAACATTCTAACATCCCATCTTAAAGAACTAGAAAAAGATGAACAAAGGAACCCCAAAGCCAGCAGAAGGAATGAACTAATAAAAATTAAAGCAGAACTAAATGAAATTCAGAACAGAAAAACAGTAGATAAAATTAACGCCACAAAAAGCTGGTTCTTTAAAAAAATCAATATAATTGACAAACCACTGGCTAGGCTTACTAAAGGTCAAAGGGAAAAATCTCATATTTCCAGAATTTGGAATGATAGGGGAGAGATCACAACTGACACTACAGAAATACAAACTATCATAAGAAATTATTATGAAAGACTCCATGCCACCAAATTTGACAATCTAGTGGAAATGGACACATTTCTAGATACACATAGTTTACCTAGACAGAACCAAAAAGCTGTATAATGTAAATAGACCAATCAATAGTGCAGAACTTGAAACAACTATCCAAAACCTACTCAAAGGCGAAAGTCCTGGACCAGATGGCTTTACTAATGAATTTTATCAAGCATTCAAAGAAGAACTAATGCTCGTCCTCCTCGGACAACTCCGAAAAGTTAAAGAGGGGGCAATACTACCCAACTCATTCTATGAAACCAGTATTTCCTTAATACTAAAACCTTGGAAGGATAATACCAAAAAAGAAAGCTAGAGGCCAATCTTCCTGATGAACACTGATGCAAAAATCCTAAACAGAATACAACAATGCATTAAAGAGATTATTCATTATGATGAAGTGGGATTCATCCCAGGGGCACAAGGATGGTTCAACATACACAAATCAACCAGAGTAATCCAGCAAGCACATAAACCAAACAAAGGATAAAAACTACATGATTATCTCAGTTGACACAGAAAAAGTATTTGACAAGATATAATGCTCATTTACAAACAAAACACTGAATAAAATGGAAATTGAAGGAAAGTACCTCAACATAATAAAGGCCATATATGACAAACCCTCAGCAAATATTATATTGAATGGAGAAAAGCTGAAGCCTATTTTCCTAAAATCAGGAACAAGACAGGGATGCCCCCTGTCACCACTGCTATTCAACATAGTGCTGGAAGTTCTACCCAGAGCAACTAGACAAGAGAAAGGAATAAAAGAATTGGGAGAGAAGAAGTCAAACTGTCACTCTTTGCAGATGACATGATCCTTTATATAGAGAACTCTAAAGGCTCTATCAGAAATCTATTACAAACAATAGACAAATACAGTACAGTTGTAGGATACAACTATGGATACAAATACAGTAAAGTTGTAGGATAAAACTAATGTACAAAAACCAACCGCATTTTTATATGCCAACAATGCAATTTCAGAAAGAGAGATAAGAAGATCCATTCCCTTTGTCATTGCAAACAAAAAAATGAAATACCTAGGAATAAATCTAACAAAGAATATGAAGGACTTATACACTGAAAACTGTAAGACATTTTTAAAAGAAATTGAAGACACAAAGAAATGGAAAGATATTCTATGTTCATGGATTGGAAGAATCAACATAGTTAAAATGGCTCTATTACCCAAAGCAATATACAGATTCAATGCCATTCCCATGAAAATCCCGCAGACATTCTTTCAAGAAATTGATTTTAAAAATCATCAAATTTGTATGGAACCACAAAAGACCATGAATCGCAAAAGCTATCCTAAGAAAAAAGGATAAAGATAGGGGCATCTCACTGCCTGACTTTAATCTGTACTACAAAGCCTCAGTAATTAAAAAAGCTTGATATTGGCAGAAAAACAGATACACACACCAATGGAACAGAATTGAAAACCTAGAAATATAGCCACAAATATATGGACAGATAATTTTTGACAAAGGAGCAAAAAATACAGTGGGGAAAAGAAAGCCTCTTCAGTAAATGGTGCTGGGAAAATTGGAAAACCACATGCAAAAGACTGAATGTGAACTGTGATCTGTCACCACATACCAAAATTAACTCAAAATGGATTAAAGACCTCCAAATAAGAAAGGAAACAATAGATTGCATAGAAGAAAACATTGGTACTAAACTTATAGATCTGGGGTTTAGAGAGGACTTTATGAACCTGACCTCAGTGGCAAGGGAAGTAAAAGCGAAAATACCTAAATGAATGGAACCTTATCAAGCTAAAAAGCTTCTGCACTGCAAAGGAAACCATCAACAAAGCAAAGAGGCAACCAACCAGCTGGGAAAAAATATTTGCAAACAAATGCCTCTGATAGGGAGTTAATATAAAAAATATACAAAGAAATTGTACAACTCAACAATAAAAAAACAAGCAATTCAATTTAAAAAATGGGCATAAGACCTAAACAGACACTTCTCTCATGAAGACATGCAAATGGCCAACAGATACATGAAAAAATGCTGAACATCACTAGCAATTAGAGAGATTCAAATAAAAACCACAATGCAATACCACCTCATACCTGTTAGAATGGCTATAATCAATAAGACAAGGAACAACAAATGTTGGAGAGGCTGTGGAGAAAAGGGAACCCTCATACACTGCTGGTGGGAATGTAAATTGGTACAACCACTCTGGAAGGCTGTGTGTAGATTCCTCAAAAAATTAGGAATGAAATTACCATATGGCCCAGCAGTCCAGTCCCTCCACTGGGTATCTACCCAAGAAACCTGAAAACCTTAATCTGCAAAGATATCTGTACCTGAATGTTCATTGCAGCACTGTTCACAGTGGCCAGAACATGGAAACAACCAAAGTGTCCTCTGATAGATGGCTTGATAAAGAAGTTGTGGACATTTACACAATGGAATATTACTCAGCAATAAGAAAAGATGAAATACAGTCATTTATGACAACATGGATGGACCTTGAAACCATCTTATTGAGCGAAATAAGTCAGACTGAAAGAAATCAGGAAACATGACTTCACTTATATGTGGATTATAAAATTGAAAGTAACAAAGAAACAAAAATTTATGGACACAGTAAATAGTTTTGTGGTTATCTGAGGGTAAGGAGGAAGCAGGATGGGAGAGTGGGGTTGTGGGGAGTTTGGAGTGGGCACCAGATATATGGTGATGGAGGGAGAGCTGATTCTGGATGGTGAGCACATAATGCAATACATAGACTATGTAATGTAGAGTTGTATACCTGGTAACTATGTAATTGTTACCAACCAATGTCACTCCAATAATTTTAACAATTAAAAAATATTGGTCAAACAAATACTATTAACTAAACTATGAGATACTTAGATTACTCTAGTATTTTTACTGGATATCTTGTTTCTGTTCTAAGATTGAAGTCAGGATACCACACTGCCTTGAGTTGTCATGTCTTCTTAGTCTCTTTCAATCTGGGACAATTCCTCAGATTTCCTTGTTTTCGATTACCCTGACACCTTTTAAGAGTATTGCTAATATGTTTTATGGGATGTCCTTCACTTTGGTTTTATCTTTTTTCTCATGATTAGACTGAGGTTTTGGGTTTGAGATACATGATATCAGTATATCTTATTACTTGGCCAACATAGCATTTGCCAGGTTTCTCCACTGTAAATTTACCATTTTCTCTTCTCCATACCCTGTTCTTTGGAGGTGAGTTACTATTAAGTCCAGTATGTTGAAGTTATGAAGTCCAATTCAGAGGATTTAAGATCCATTACCTAGAGGGAGAAGTATTTAAGAAATTATAGTCACATATGTTACAACCACCACAGTTATTAATAAATATTTGATGGGAGACACTTTGAGACAATGTGGATATCCTGTTTCTCTTTAAATTTTCACTCACTAATTTTACCATTTGTCAGTGGCTCTTCCCTGTGGCAATTATTACTTTGGTACTCTAATGGATGTTCAATTTTCCTTATTCTATTTGTATTTAATTCTTCTATAGGAAGAATTGCCTCTTTTCATTCATTCGTTCATTTATACATTCATTCTATTACTTATTTATATTACTGTGGTCTCATGAATATTTATTGACTTACAAATACTTATTTTTATCCTTTGGGTTATAATTAATTATTGTCATTGTTCATTATATTCTCAAATTATCCCATTTCTGACCATTGGAAACTCTTTAAGTGTTGGCTCCTGTGTTCTTTTGATAATCTCATATCTTTTTATCATAAAAAGAAAAATTGTTAGCACTAATTTTTCTTGCAGGCATTGTAAGATGCTTAGTTTATTCTGTATCTTTCATACCCTAGCCCAAGAATCAGCCATTTATTTAAGAAGAATGGATTTTTTTATAGGAGAATTAAATTTAGAAACAAAAATCTGGCCTCTATGTGTTCTTATTGCTATTGCAGAGTCATTACTTCTAGACGTTCTCAGTGTGTAAAAGCAGCAAATGTTTGTTAGGTATAGTAAATAAGGTATCTATGTTCATTTCTTTATATATTAATCTGTATATATATTAAAACAAACATTAGTTCATACTGACATCTCCGATTCCAGTCTATGCCACGAGTTTATTCTAGTGTTCTCCTGTTGCTTTTTGTAGCTTCTTTCTCCTACAGATACAAACCTGACTGTCATTATCTAAAGTATAAGGTCTGACAATAAAGTTTGAGAACTTGCCACTGTGCACTTACATTGGCAGCACTGTACAAACAACTCAGTAAGATTTCATAACCTTGGTATATCAGTGTCTCATAGCTGTGCTTGTGTCGACATGTAGCAGTGTCTTGCTGAGTGGCATTCATTATTGTATGTTTTTGTATGCCACCGCAAGAGCCTGAATTAGAGTAAAGAACAAATATTCATTTTCTTGTTCAACTTGGCTAGAGTGGAAGTGAAGTCAGAGACATGTTAGTCCAAGTTGATGGGTATAATGCATGAAGAAGAAAACAGCAATGTACAAATGGATTAAATATTTTTCTGAGGGGAGAGAAAATGTCACTGATGAAGAGAGGTCAGAGCTGCCAGTAAGGAGCAGAATTGATGAAAACATTGCAAAAATTTGTTGAATGGTGGGTCAAAATCATCACTGACTGTGAGAAGCATAGCAGACCAAATAAACATCGATAGAGAAACAGGAGAATCTTAACTGAATATTTGGCATGAGAAAGGTGCGTGCAAAAATGGTCCCTTGGGAACTCACCAATGAACAAAAGCAAAGGAGAGTCGAAGTTTGTCAAGACCTTTTGGAGAGGGAAGACAATGTTTTGGGCCATGTTATCACTGGTTGTGAAACATGGGTGTACCAATGAGGTCCCAAAAAGAAGTGTCAAAGTGCATGATGAAAGTCAGCCAATTCTCTATGACCAAAAAACTTCTGTCAGTACAAATTGAGTAAAAATGATGCTGCTAACTTTTTTTGATATCAGAGGGATTGTTCATTATGAATTTGTACTAATTGGACAAACAGTCAATCAACTTGACTATTTTGTTTTTTTGTTTTTTAAATATATTTTTATTTATTTTTGACAGAGAGAGAGAGAGAGAGAGAGAGAGAGAGAGCTGAACCGGGGGGAGCTCCCAGTTCAGCACATGGTTCCGCACGGGCTGGGGCCGGAATTCGATCCTCAGTCCCTGGCGCTGCAAAGTGAGCGCTTAACCCACTGAGCCATCCCGGCTTCCCCAACTTGACTATTTGGAAGTGGTGAAAAAGTTAGATGAAGATGGCCTGAACTTTTCACCAACAACTCATGGCTCTTGCATCATGACAATGCACCAGCTCACACGGCACTGTCTTTGAGGGATTTTTTAGCCAGTAAACAAATAACTGGATTGGAACATCCTCTCTACTCACCTGATCTGGCCCCCAATGACTTTTTTCTTTACCCTAAGGTAAAGTAAATATTGAAAGGAAAAAATTTTGATGACACTTAGGACATCAGTGGTTCATATGGCAACGGTTCTGAGGGCCACCCCAGAAAAAGAGTTCCAAACTAGCTTTGAAGGGTGGACTAGGTGTTAGCATCAGTGCAGAGCTTCCCAAGGGGGTGGGGGGTGGGTACTTTGTAGATAACTATAGTGCTATTTAGCAGTGAGGTATATAGCACTTTTTCTATTATAGGATGAGTTCATAAACTTAATTGTCCGACCTTGTATATTTACATTTTTGTTCAACTCAGGCATATAGTGAAGTTTCAGAATTGTTAATCTGGACCCCTGTGAGATACATATTTACCAAATAAAGTATAGTGTTTTGTCTTTAGACTTCTGGTTTTAGCCTTACAAAGTTATTTATCTATTAAATTACTATCAAGACCAGTGTCATGAAACGATCACTCTGTGTTTTTTCTTCTAGGAGTTTTACAGTTTCAGGTCTTACATTTAAGTCTTTAATCCATTGTGAATTGATTTTTGTGTATGGTATAAGATAAGGGTCCAATTTCATTCTTTTGTATGTGGATATCCAGTTTTCCCTACACCATTTGTTGAAGATACTATTCTTATCCTGTTTTGTATTCTTGGCCTCCTCGTTGAAGAACAGTTGACCACATGCATATGAATTTACTTCTGGTCTCTCTGTTCTGTTCCATTGGCCTGTATGTCTGTCTTTTAATCACTACCATACTGTAATTACTGTAACATTTTAACATACAGGGTCTGGCAGAAGGAACACCCCTTATGATTATTATAAAATCATAAGCATGTAATTCTATAATGTAACAATATCACACTGCAGCACACTATACTACTTAAAAAAGGGTGTTACTTATGCTGGACCCTGCATTTTGAAAACAGAAAGTGTGATGTCTCCAACTTTGTTCTTCCTTAAGATGGTTTTGTCTGTTGTGGATCCTTTGTGGTTTCAGACAAATTTTAGAATTGTTGTTTTCTATTTCTATAAAGAATGCCATTGAGATTTTGATAATGATTGTATTGAATCTGTAGATCACTTTGGGTAGTATTAACATTTTAACAACATTAAGCCTTTCAATTCATGAATACAGATAACTTACCATTTGCATCTTCTTTAATTTCTTTCATCAGTGTTTTATAGTTTTCAGCGTACAGATCTTTCACCTCCGTAGTTGTTTATTTCTAAGTATTTTTTCTTTTTGATGCTATTGTAAATGGGATGTATTCCATAACAACATTGATCTTGGCAATTATTTCATGGATATGATACCAAAATCACAGGCAACTAAAGCAAAAGTAGGCAAGTAGGATTACATCAAACTCAAAAGCTTCTGCACAGCAAAGGAAGCAATCAACAAAATAAAAAGGCACTATTTGGAATGGGAAAAAAATATTTTCAAACCATTCATCTGCTAAGGAATTAATATCCAAGTATATAAGAAACTGCTACAATGTAATAGCAAAAAACCAAATAACTCAATTAAAAAGTGGGCAAGGGAATTGACTAGACATTTCTCCAAATAAGACATACAAATGGCCAAGAGGTATATGAAAGGATGCTTAAGGTCACTAATTGTCAGAGAAATGCAAATCAAAGCCACAATTGGATATCACCTCACAACTATTAGGATGACTATTATCAAAAAACCCAAAAGACAAGTGTTGGTGAGGAAGTAGAGACATTGAAGCCTTTGTAAACTGTTGGTGGGAATTCAAAATGGTGCAACTGCTATGGAAAACAGTATGAAGGTTCCTCAAAAAATTAAAAATAGAACTATACTATGATCCAATAATATCCCTTATGGTGTTTATCCAAAATAATTGAAATCAGGATCTCAATGAGATATTAACATTCTTCTGTTTATTGCAGCACTATTCACAATAGTAAGATGTGGAAACAACCTAAATATCCATTGATGGATAAATAGATTAAAAAAAAAAAGGCATATCCATAAAATGGAAGAGTATTCACTCAGAATGAATGAATTTCGGATACATGTGACAATATAGATGAACCTTGAGGACATCATGCTAAACTAAGTAAGCCATTTACCTAACGATGAATACTTCTTGATTCCATTTAAATGAGGTATATAAAATAGTGAATCTGGAGGGAAAAAGATGGCGGCATGAGAGGAGAATGCAGATAACGGCCTGGGAAGGGACTTGTGAACAGAGTGGAATCCACAGGGGAAACCCTGAGAAGCAACCTCAACTAAGAGAACAACACAACACAGAACAACAAAAGGTTAGAGGAAAAAGGGGAGAGCGGGAGAGGGAAGGGGGAGCAGTGGTTCGGGGACAGAGACTCAGAGCGGGGCCCGGGGCTGGCAAAAACAAAGGGGGGTTAGGGAACTATGGTCAAAGTGGAGCTAGATCGAGGGTGGGCTGGAAGCCGAGACCTGGGGAGCGTGGAAGCCCCATAAGACTGTGGACAATTTAACATCCAAACTCAAGGGACAGCACGCAGTGCCCTAATCAGATCACGGAGCCTAAAGTGGAACAGGGACTGTTGAGCACGGCGGCTGCACTTCCTGGCGGGCGGGGTGAGAGCAGGGCACCAGCCCACAACAGCTCAGCACCCCTGATTTACGGAGGAGATTGACTGTGAGGGAGCGCCTCTGAAGACAGGGCTCTTGGAGTGTGGGCTGGGGCTTGAATGGACATAGCTGCATTAGACGTGCTTAGAGTGAATCTGGTGGTCTCAGCAAAGCCGCGGGCCTAGAGTGGCTGCTGGCTGAGCTGCAGCCGGTGCGCCCAGGGCTTTTGGCGCCCCAACCACTGGGCCACCCAGGTGCCGCTGCCTGCGCACATGGGCGCAACCAGGATTTTGGTGCCCTGCCCACCAGGCTGCTGCAGTGCCGCTGCCTGCTCGCCAGACCGGCTTTCAGCGCCCTGCCCACCGGGCCGCCCCAGTGCAGCTGCCTCCGCATGTGCGTGCAACTGGGCGTTCAGTGCCCTGCCCACCAGGCCACCGTGGTGCTGCTGCCCGCGTGCTCAATTGGGCTGCCGACCAGGACACCATGGTGCCAACACCCAAATGCCTGACTGCGTGGTCAACCAGGCCTCTGCCAAGCCCCAACCCATCCAAGTGCTGCCCTGGGGGCGCCGTTTGCAGATACAATTGAAGGAGGGGCAGCCAGGCGGAGGAGAGAAAGACCAGAGTTCCTGCGCCCAGCCCACACTTAACCACCAGCCCCCCTGCTGAAAGAGGAATCTGCTATTTTGTCTCAGGCCCGCCCTAGCTCCTACACACATGCCCCCAACCCCGGCCATACCCTCACTACCCTGCTTTCTAACAGCTAAGACAGCAACCTGAAGAGCAACCCAGGACACAGAAACTGTCTGCTTCGCCCAACCCTCTCCCAAAATATCCTCCTCCCACAACTGAGCTCAAAAGAAAAGAGAAGCCCATCTGATAGGCAAACCCTTAGAGGGAAAACAGTCATGTGCAAAGCAAAAAAGAACCACATCAAACACAATGCACACCTCAGAATCCAAAGCCCCTCCAGAAAATCAGAGGCAGTCTTTAGTAAAGTACCTTGCACACTTGGAATCAAATCTAAGTGAAACAGAATTCAGGGCTGCATTAATCAAGACACTCAGAGAGCCCACTCAATGCTGGCAAAGTACCCAAACACAGTTAAATGACCTCAACAAGAAATTTTCTGAGCAAAATGAGTACTTTACCAACAAAATTGAGAAGCTAGAGCAGAACCAAGAGGAACTCCTTGAAATGAAAGGCATCATGGGAGAGCTCAAAAAAGAACTGACCAGCATAGGAAATAGGGCTTACCAGCCAGAGGAAAGGATGAGTGAAATCGAAGATAGAAACATGGATATGTCACAGAGGGAAGAAGAAAGGGAAAGGAGAATCAAGAGAAATGAAAGAGCCCTACAAGAACTCTCTGACTCCATCAGAAAGAACAATATTAGAATAATAGGGGTACCAGAAGGAAGCGAGATGAAGTCTTCTCAAAGTCTACTAAAACAAAAAGTGGATGAGAATTTTCCTAACCTGTGGAAAGAATTACAGCCCCAAATCCATGAGGAAAGCAGAAGCCCTAACTACCTAGACCCTAGCAGATCTTCTCCAAGAAGATCTTCTCCACATTGTTCTGAAGATGACAAAAACCAAAGACAAAAAAGAATCCTCAAGGCTGCCAGGGAAAAACAAAATATAACTTTCAAAGGAAAAACTATCAGGCTGTCACCAGACTACTCAGCAGAAACTCTGCAAGCCAGGAGGGAGTGGAGCCCAATCGTCAAAATATTAAAAGAGAGAAATTTCCAACCAAGAATTAACTATCCAGCAAAATTAACCTTTAGAAATGAAGGATGAATTAAGGTCTTTTCAGATATACAGAAGCTGAGGGAGTTCTCCAGCTCAAAACTGGCACTCCAAGAAATACTGAAGGAGGCTATTCAACCTGAATCCAGAAATAAAAATAAATGGAGAAAAGTTGGATACAAGATATCCTCATATATCAATCATCACTCTGAATGTAAATGGACTGAATTCACCAATAAAGAGGCACAGAGTAGCAGACTGGATTAGAAAACAAAATCCAACCATATGCTGCCTACAAGGGACACACCTCAGCCACAGGGACAAACATAGACTCAGGGTAAAAGGATGGAAACAATACTCCAGGCAAATGACATTCAGAGAAAAGCTGGAGTGGCCATACTGATTTCTGATGAAAAAGACATCAGGATTAAAAAAATAATAAGATATAAAGATGGACATTACATCTTGATAAAAGGAACAATACACCAAGAAAACATGACACTCATCAATATATATGCTCCCAATCAGGAAGCACCAAAATTTATAAAGCAACTACTAACATCTAAAAGGAGAATTCAACAAAAATACAATTATAGTAGGGGATCTAAACACCCCCTGACAACATTAGACATTAATCCTGCAAAAAGCAGTATTAAGAGGGAAATTTATATCATTACAGGCCTATCTCAAGAAACAAGAAAAACTACAAGTAAAAACCCTCACATCTCATCTTATAGAGCTAGAAAAAGAAGAACAGAGGTCCCCCAAAGCCAGCAGAAGAAAACATTAGGCAGAACCTAAATAAGGAGATTGCAGCTTTAAATGATACATTGCAGGAAATGGACATAATTGACATTTACAGATCATTCCATCCTACAACAAAGGGCTATACATTTTACTCTAGTGCACATGGAACATTTTCAAGGATAGACCATATCCTGGGACTTAAATCCAACTTCACCAAATTTAAGGGCATCTAAATAATACCAAGTGTATTCTCAGACCACAAAGCGTTGAAACGAGATCAATTGCAAAAGATCAAGTGCAGAGAGAACCACATATATGTGGAGATTGAACAACATGCTATTAAAAAGTGACTGGGTCAAAGAGGAACTAAAATAAGAGATTAAAAAATTTGTAGAAACGAATGACAATGAAAACACGACGTACCAGAATTCCTGGGACACAGCAAAAGCAGTATTAAGAGGGAAATTTATATCATTACAGGCCTATCTCAAGAAACAAGAGAAACTACAAGTAAACACCCTCACATCTCATCTTATAGAGCTAGAAAAAGAAGAACAGAGGTCCCCCAAAGCCAGCAGAAGAAAAGAATTAATAAAAATCAAAGTAGAACTTAATGAAATTCAGAATGGAAAAACAATACTGTAGATAAAATTAATGCCACAAAGAGCTGGTTCTTTGAAAAAATCAATAAAATTGACAAACCACTGTCTAGGCTCACCAAAGGACAAAGAGAAAAATCTCATATTTCCAGAATATGGGATGATAGGGGAGAGATTACAACTGATGCTGCAGAAATACAAACAGTCATAAGAGATTATTATGAAAGACTCTATGCCAACAAATTTGACAATCTAGAGGAAATGGACAAATTTCTAGAAACATGTAGTTTACCTAAACTGAACCAAGAAGATTTGGATAACCTAAATAGACCAATCAATAGTACAGTACTTGAAACAATTATCCAAAAATTGCCCAAAGGCAAAAGGCCTGGACCAGATGGCTCTAGCAATGAATGCTACCAGTTATTCAAAGAAGAACTAACGCCCATCCTCCTCAAACTACTTCAGAAAATTCAAGAGGAGGCGGTACTACCCAACTCTTTCTATGAAGTTAATATCACCCTAATACCATAACCTGGAAAAGACAATACCAAAAAGGAAAACTATAGGCCAATCTCACTGATGAACACTGATGCAAAAATCTTAAATAAAATTTTAGCTAACAGAATACAACAATGCATTAAAAAGATTATTCACCATGACCAAGTGGGATTCATCCCAGGGGCACAAGGATGTTTCAACAGACACAAATCAATCAATGTAATCCAGCACATAAACCAAACAAAGGATAAAAACCACATGATTGTCTCAATTGATGCAGAAAAAGCATTCGACAAGATACAACACCCATTTATGATCAAAACACTGAATAAAATGGGAATTGAAGGAAAAGTACCTCAACATAATAAAGGCCATATATGACAAACCCTCAGCAAATATTATACTGAATGGGGAAAAGCTGAAGCCTATTTTCCTTAAATCAGGAACAAGACAGGGATGCCCCCTGTCACCACTGCTGTTCAACATAGTTCTGGAAGTTCTAGCCAGAGCAATCAGAGAAGAGAAAGGAATAAAAGGTATTAGAATCAGGAGAGAAGAAGTTAAACTGTCACTCTTTGCAGATGACATGATCCTGTATATAGAAAACTCTAAGGACTCTATCAGAAATCTATTACAAATAATAGACAAATACAGTAAAGTCACAGGATACAAAATAAATGTCTCAAAATCAACTGTATTTTTGTATGCCAACAATGAAACTTCAGAAAGAGAGATGAGAACATCTATTCCCTTTGCCATTGCAAACAAAAACTGAGATATCTAGAAATAAATCTAACAAAGAATGTGAAGGACTTATACAATGAAAACTATAAGACACTCTTAAAAGAAATTAAAAAGGACACAAAGAAATGGAAAAACATTCCTAGTTCATGGATTGGAAGAATCAACATAGTTAAAATGGCCATACTCCCTAAAGCAATATACAGATTCAATGCCATTCCCATCAAAATCCCACAGTCATTCTTTCAAGAAATAGATTAAAAAATCATCAAATTTGTATGAAAACACAAAAGACCATGAATCGCAAAAGCTATTGTAAGAAAGAAGGATAAAGCTGGGGGCATCTCACTGCCTGGCTTTTATCTGTACTACAAAGCCTCAGTAATCAAAACAGCTTGTACTGGCAGAAAAACAGACCCATGGACCAATGGAACAGAATTGAAAACCCAGAAATAAACCCACAAATTTATGGACAGATCATTTTTGATAAAGGATCAAAATATATACAGTGGGGAAAAGAAAGCCTCTTCAGTAAAGGGTGCTGGGAAAATTGGAAAACCACATACAAAAGGCTGAATGTGAACTGCGATCTCTCACTATATACCAAAATTAACTCAAAAGGGATTAAAGAACTCCAAATGAAAAAGGAAACAATAGATTGCATAGAAGAAAACATTGGCACTAAACTTCTAGACCTGGGATTCAGGGAGGACTTTATGAATCTGACCTCAATGGCAAGGGAAGTAAAAGCACAAATCAACAAATGGGACCTTATCAAGCTAAAAAGCTTCTGCGCTGCAAAGGAAACCATCAACAAAGCAAAGAGGCAACCAAACGTCTGGGAAAAAATATTTGCAAACAATGCCTCTGATGAGGGGCTTATATGAAAAATATACAAAGAACTTGTACAACTCAACAAGAAAAAAACAAGCAATCCAATTAAAAAATGGGCAGATGACCTTAACAGACACTTCTCTCATGAAGACATACATACGGCCAACAGATATAT
>PVKE010031082.1:0-19240 GCA_004027555.1 Craseonycteris thonglongyai
TTTATTTTTAAATTGCATTTTAAAGTCTATAAAGACCTTTTGACACTTGTCCTAAAAAAAACCAAAAAAACTACTTAGGACAGTATTTCCTCAATCATAGTGCTGCAGAGTGGGTTCTTCAGGAACAGATGCTAATAGTAATAATAATAATAATAATAATAATAAATTATGTAATAAATAAAACAGATGCTAAGTTGGAGATGGAAGTACGAGTTGTTTGTTTGGAATCAACACTTGAGAAAGGAAGGGGCAAAGAAGGGTTGGGCATTGAAGAAATCTAAATACAAGACAAGCCTGACAAAGCCATGGCCACTCCTGGGAAACTCTAGAGCAAATATGGTTGACATTCATCAGGCTGAAATGGCCAGATCTTACTACTCTTGGAATCCAGGTTCAGGCTGCCCTGTGAGGATGTGATCTCTGATGAGGTGGCAGCATCTGTAGACATGACCTAGAGGCTGACAGCTGGAGGTAGTCTGCTGACCACACTCCTGGCAGTGAGACAGCAAGCTGTGTGCCCATGATGAGATGGTTTTCAGAAAGATGAATACAAAGGCTGGTCAAGAAATTTGGAGAATGAAGAGGAAGATGAGTTGAAAAAATGATTATTTTTTTCTTTTCAATATATTTCCCCTTAACCCTAATACACTTTTCAAATCGTTCAATAAGTTTATACCCTCAAAAAATTTATTTTCTTTTTTGTTTTTGTCCTCAAATAGCAGCTCTAACCTCTTTGTTGCCTGTAAATTTCTTCCCTTGAAGCTGTTTTTTCACATTGGGAACAAATAATAATCAGAGCCATGTCTGGACTGTAGGGAAGGTGGTTTAATATTTGGAAGCCACAGTTGGGATGAGGAGCCAACATGACATTGCTCTTGTGCACAGGCACATTGTTGTGCAAAAGCAGCACCCCTTTGGTCCATTTTCCTCTTCTTTTCTCCTTCACAGATTCTTTCTACTGTTTCAGCAGACTGGAGTAGTACTCTCCAGTTATTGTGACACCTTTATCCTTGTCATTGATCAGCAGAACACCCTCCATCTCCCAAAAAACTAGCCATGAGTTTTCCAGCCAATTGTAACACCTTGAACTTCTTAGGGGGTGACGTGCCCTTTTCATGCCAGCATGGACTCCTGCTTTGACTCAGGCTCATAATGATGAACCCAAATTTTATGCTGAGTGATAGTTCAGTTTAAAATTTCATCTTTGTTGTCTCTGCAGAGGTCTGAAAACTGTCGTGAACACTCGACGCTGTTGTCTTTGAAGCAGTGTTAGCATTCTTGGTACCCATCTTGCACTGACTTTTGACATCCTTAGATGCTGATGGAAAATATTCGAAGTGATTGTAGGTGATACTTCAAACATTTCTGGCATCTTCCACTACAACTTTTCAACTTCTTTTGACAATGTGTGAGGATGTGGCCTCAAGAGCGCATCCGAGGAGGTCGTCTTCAATCCATTCTCTGCCTTGCTTGAAAAGGCTATGCTACTTGTGACCAAGGTATTTCCCAGGGCAACAGTCCCTGTAAACCGCTAACATCTCTTCCAAAATGGTTTGAGGTGCTTACCCTTGTTTTGTGAGGAACTTAATAATAGTGCAAAATTCAATTTTATTCACACTTGGGTTTATTTTCATATTTGACTTGTGTCTTCAGCGGTATCTGAAAGAACATGATGCAAGTCGGCTGAAATTTGTCACATACACTAACAAGTCACATAATCGAATTGTGTGTATTAGAACTCCCACCTCTCTGATAACCACCCCTTTTGTAAATTTCTTGACTACCCCTTGTACATTTTAATGTATAAAGGCAAGCATTTAGTACTTCATATCCAAGATTTCAAGGATTTGCTTTGACAGGAGACCAAAGTAGAAAATATTTTTAAGTGAATTATTATTTTCAATGGATTACTTTTACTGCATCTTTAAAATATCACAAATAAGTCTGAGGAATTGCTCTACATCAGGCATGTCCAATATGCTGCCCAGGACAGTTTAGAGTGTGGCCCAACACAAATTCTTAAAACATTATGAGATTTTTTTGTGACCTTTTTTTTTTTCTATCTTTCTTTTAAAAATTTTTTTTTTTAATTTTTTGATCATCAGCTATCCTTACTGTTAGTGTATTTAATGTTTGGTCCAAGACAATTTTTTCAGTGTTGCCCAGGGAAGCCAAAAGATTGGACATCCTGGACTTAGATCTTATTCATCAACCTGCAGAACTGTTCCTTTTTCAGAACCATAGATACCATCCAAAATTTTTCAGATATTCTTGTTTTTAACTATTGAAGCTTGTTGAATCAAAGCAGCTAAATTTTATACAAGTTCAATATCATTTCCTTCAAGAATTAACTCATCTTTCTGGGCTTGAGATATTGAACAAGCAACACCTGACCACATCTGAACCCTGTGGGTGTATATTTCACCTAAGAAATTTCGATTTTCAGCAAGAGAAGCATTCTCCTGAGTAATGGCAATGAAAGGGAAGTGAGCATACGAAAACCTCATCTTGTAATGGAAATCCAGTGGAACACCCTTGATCATGTTCTGTACATGACTACAGACAGTGGAAACAGAGGCCAGCTCCTTCCTATTTCCCCACCATTTGTCAACCTGAAGCCTCTTCTTTTTCTTTCCAAGTAGACTGAGTTCTCCACTGACATGATTGAAGTCCCTCCACAGGATGCCTCTGGGGCCCCTCAAGGTAACTGTGAATCCCTTCAGAGTGATGTCCACATTTTCTGGGATGACCACAGTCTGACTGCTGAGAATAGTCTTTGTCTTCACAGTAGATGCAGAAAAGCTAAGGGAATAGTTTTTAAAGAAAATTGTTAAGTGCAGAAAATTACAGGCAAAAAGAAAATACAGCAAGAAGTATGAAGGTAGTCTTCAAACCAGAAATTTTAGGAACACTACTTGTAAGTTAAAAGCGGCACTAATTGTATTAGTGCCTGTTAAAATAGAAATGCTTACCAAATACTTTTAAAAGGACCTCTTTTAAAAGGAACCTCTTTCTCAGGCTCAACATCTATGGAACTGAACTAAACACATTACCTTCCATTTCTTCCCTCTGTACCATTTTTCTCTCACAGAAACTCTCAGTGAGTGGAAATAACTATTATGATTTTTCCAGCCATGTTGAATCTAATCAGATAAGCATGCTGTTCTGAGAAATTTTCACTAAAAGTATTCAAATTGTAGTCTTAATTATCAGAGAATTGAGAATTCAAGCCCACATCTTTTCTATGTCTTTCTTCTGTTTTAGTAGCTGAATCACACATAGATGCTGTTTTCAAGGGGTTATACTTTGTTTTAAATACACCATTGTGTGGTCCAATGCAACATACTCATTGATATTAATATTTGATTCTCTGTTTCCAATAAACAAAAATACTACTACTATATATATTAATATTTAGCATTGGGTTCTAATCACAGTGAGCACAATTTCTGTTCTTATCTTTAGAAAGCAGAATTAAAACACTTACTTATGAATTATAACCGCTAAATTGGAAATGATCTCACTAGGATGTAAAAAACTAAAAATACTTCTATGACCTGTTAGATTCAATAAAGTAGATAAGTAATTTCTAAACATGTCTTATTTCCAGAAAAAATATTATACAAAGAAAAATACTGTTTTCATATGTTTGATGATCACTGAATTTAATTACACTCTTAATAGTCTATTAGAAAACATTGGCTTGAGGATGCTGGGATAACTGAGTGGTTGAACACTTGCCTCAAAATCCCAAGGTCCACAGTTTGATTCCGGGCCCCAGCCCATGCAAACCCATATGCTAAACTGCTACGCAACTCGTAACTGCTGGGATGGTTCACTGGTGAAGGTTCTCACTTCCCACGCAGGAGGCCCCCAGTTCAGCTCCTGCCCCACACAGCCCCATACCCACCTGTGTGGAATGAAACCATGTCACAACTAGTGATGTACAAATATGGAGACTACTCTGAGCCCTCCAGTCTTCTTCCTTTCTCTCTTTTTCACTTGCTCTCAAACAATAAAATAAAATAAAATAAAAAACAAGAAAACATTGGCTTATATCTTTGTAAAAGCAATGCCTTTCTACTTAAAATAGCAATGCTAATATTGTGAGGGTAATAGATATCATTAAAAAAAAAAGCAATAGGAAAGTGGTGTGAGAGATGGCAGGTCAAATTTAGTATGTTTATTTATTTAATACCATAGGTTATAGTACTACATTAGATAATATAAGGCATCCCATTTCAGAAATTGGCTCAAGGTGAACTTGAATAATTCACAACTTAATGAAATAAAATCTAGAAACCCAATACTGGTAGCAAATGACGTAGGAACTCAGCTTGCATTTCTCTCTTTTTACCTGAACACTAGCTTCTACTTCACTGTACCCTTAGCCTTTATGAGTCTCTAAGTGGTTTTGCCCCCTCGATCGCATCCCACTCTCTCAGGACATGTTACTCCTTTCTTTATCCTAGACCTCTTTTTCTCTATCCAACTGCCCATTCTATGCTTGCACTTGTGCAACTGCAGAATAATACACACCTGTGCAGGCTGGTTTCACTGTATTCTTTTTTAACATGTTATAATAGTTTTAAAATATTTGAAATAAGGAAAGTTGCAAGAATAGTACAAAGGCTTCCTATTTACTTTTTACTCAGATTCCTCAATTATTAACATTTCCATGTTTGCTTTAGTTATTTTATTATTTTCTCTCTCTGCATATAATTTTTTCCTGAATCATTTGAGAATGAGTTAAATTTAGCTACGTAAATAAATGTACACCTGTATAATTCCTAAAGAAAGAACATTCCTATAACTAACCATAGCATAATTATCAAAAACAATCTAATCAACATTAAATACATTCTATAATCTAATCTGCAGACTTTATTCAAAGTGTCCCAGTGTTCCAATAATGTTCCTTATCTCAACAACAAGAAAAATGTATGTATTTTTCCTGGTTCAGGACCCAACCCAAGATCACACGGTGCAGTTAGTTGCCATATGTCTTTCATCTCCTTTCACATGAAAGGACGCTTTCGTCTTTTTATGATTTTCATGAGCTTGATATTTCCGAAGAATTCAAGTTAATTTGTAGAATCCATCAATTTGAATTAGTATGATGTTTCCTCATAATTAGATTCATAGTATACATTTCTGATGTTATATATAGTTTTATACCTGGCTTTTGCCATTTAACAACATATTTTATAGATATTCCATATCAGTACAAAGAATTTTCTTTTTGCTATTATTTCTTCAAATATTCTTTTTGTCTAAGGTGACCAGATTTTAACATTGGTAAAGCGGGACACCATTGACTGGGGGGAGGGGGTTCTTGATTAAAAATTGGGTCTATCTCCCGCCGTTCCCTAGCTTGTCGTGCATTCTTTCCAAAAATCGGGACTTTTTTAAAACGCCACAGGACGCGGGACAAATTGTTAAAAATCGGGACTGTCCCGCCAAAAGTGGGACGTCTGGTCACCTTATAATTTTGTCCCTTTCTCCTTCTAGAACTTCCATTATGTGTATGTTGGTATACATCATGGTGTTCCACAGATCTCTTAGATTCTGTTCTTTTTTCCCCTCATGCTTTTTAAAAATTTCTGCTTCTTAGACCTCACGGTTGCAAGGCAAGTGCTCAACCTGTTGAGCTCTCTGGGCATCCCCACGCTATTAGTGAATTTTTAAATTTCAGTTATGGTACTTTTCAACTCCAGAATTCCTATGTGGCTCTTTTCACCATTTCTTTATTGATATTCCCTATTTGGTGAGACCTTGTTCTCATAAGTTCCATATTTTTACATGGTTTTCTTTAGCTCTTTGAGCGTATGTAAAATAGGTGACTTAAAGTTTTATTTGTTCAATGTCTAGGTTTCATTAGAGACAGCTTCAATGACATTTTCCCTGTGTCTGGACCATATTTATTGTTTTAAGGCTTGTAATTTTTTGTTGAAAACTGGACATTTTAGATATTATAATGTGGCGACTCTGGACATCAGATTGTCCCCATCCCCAGGGTTTGTTGTGGTTGCTTGTTCTGGCACTGGGTTGGTAGTTTGTTTAGACTTATGAACTGTTATTTATTTATTTATTTATTTTTTAATAATTATGGTAAAATTTACTATTTTGTCAACTTAAGTGTATAGATCAGTGACATTTAGTTCATTCATATTGCTGTGCAATTGTCACTACCATTCACCTTCAGAGCTTTTTCATCTTTCCAAAGTGAGCCTTTGTACCCACTAAACAATAGCTCCTCATTCTGTGGCCTCTTCCCTTATTCATGAAACCATCAGTCTACTCTCTGTTCTCAATGATCTTGACTACGCTAGGTACCTCATAAGTTTTGTAAACTTGAACTCTGGCCACAGAAATCTTTTCTGTTAGCTTAGTAATCAACTAATGATTTGACAGAGATTTCCTGGAGCCTCCCCCCCACCCCCCATCACCACCAAAAGGAAAAGAAAGGAAGGAAGGAAGGAAGGAAGGAAGGAAGGAAGGAAGGAAGGGAATAAGGGAGGGAGGGAGAGATGGAGAAAGAATAAGAGGCCTCCTTGTCCTTGCAGATGGGCTGTCTGTTTTGTCATGCTTTCAGCACTCAGGTAGGCAGTTTACAACTCTGTCTTAGCTTTCCCTTCCGCGTGTGCAGAGCCTGTCGGTCAGATGTGAGAACTTGGAGCCTTCTTAGGTCTTTTCTGTGTATGCTCCCACTCTGGACATATGTGTGGTTTTCTAGATTCTCAGAAATTTGTGGGAACTTCAAAGCCTATATTCCCCAAAGCATTTCATTCCCAGCCTTTCCTCACAAGTTTTTCAGAAGTTTCTTGTTTGCCTCAACTCTTTTCCTTTGTCTGAAGTGGCAGTGGCTAATACATGTACCTTCAAAGGTTTTCAATGAAAGTCCTCTCCTCCCCTCAACTTTTAAGTAGCTGTCTCATCCCTGGGAGCGTTGGGAGTTAGGTAAAATAAAGGCAAATCCTTGAGCTGGTCCTTCAGGGAGCCACCAGACAGGCCAAAGCAAACAGCACAGTTCTTTGAGAATTAGTTCTGAACAGCTCTGTCCAATACTAGGAACCAGTACCAGGAATGTAGACTGCTGTGGCATGGAGGATGTTATCAGGGTTAATTAGAATGTCACAGCTCTTTTACTGAGATTCAGCCATTTTTTTTCTTAATAACGCTTTCCCTTGATTGTTGTAAGTTTTGATTGAATTCCAGGGTTCTGAACAAGTTGGCCTTACAGTTATTGCCAGCTTATTTGTTGTTTTTGTGGAGGTACAGACTCAAATTTTTCTATTCTGTCATTTTTGTTGATCTCACTCCTTATTCTTAAAAACAAAACAAAACAAACTACATAAATAAATAAATAAATAAATAAAAATGGGAAAGCCAGGATGGCTCATCGGGTTAAGTGTTCACCTTGCAGCCCCGGGGGTCAGGGCCCATATGCTGAAATGGGGTGTGCTTCCCTTATGGGAGACCCCCTGCTCAGTTCTCCCCCTTCACTGCCCCTTCCCCCAACCTGCATGGAACAAAACCATGTCAAAAACTGATGATGTATGACTGTGGAGACTGCTCTGGACCCTCCCCATTCTCTCTATCAAAAACAATAAAATAAATCTTAAAAAAAAGGTAGAATTCCAATAGGTAGTTTATTTAGCCAGGCCTTTATTGAAGAACATTTTTTTTTTTTTTTTTGCTAATGCAAACAATTCTCTAATGAATAACTTTGCACATTATTTTGAATGTGTGCAATTAAATTTATAGGAAATACCCCAGAAGTAGAATTGCTGCAAGAGTATATACAGAGGGTGTCAAAAAAGGTATACACACTTTAAGAAAGAAAAAAAACTATTAAATTGTAAGATTCAATATAACTCTAATAACAAAATATGAATACAAGTCATGTTTGACTTCCACAATTACAAGAGTTGCTCAAAGTTGTTACCATCAGTGTCCAGACACTTCTGATTATGGTGAACTATTGCTTGAGTAACATTGACCAAAGTGTCCACTCGTATCACTGTGCATGCCATTTCAATTTACCACGCATCTCAAACTTACCACAGATGTGTACAATTGTTAGATGTGTTGGAAGTTCTGTTACATACTCATGCCTCTATTGTTGTACTTCCACAGTGTTCTTGAATTTCAAATAACACTTCAAAATAGTCTGTGTTCCTCAAACAACAGCTACGGTGCCGCCATTTTCTTTGACTATACTGCCAGTCATATGGTGACACTAGCATTCATTTGCTTATCGCCATCTTTTGAGCGAACATACTACACATTGCTACCATAATTCAATTCAACTCTGAAAAGTAATATGTAGATAACATCTCTTAAAATGTGTATACATTTTTTTGGTAACCTGGTAGATTTTGTAATTTTTATAGTTATTACGAAAGTGCTATATCACTTTACATTCCCATGAGAGATCCTATACCCCTAATAGTCCTGTCAACAGAATGTGTTATCAAACTTCTGTGTTTTTGTCAATCAAGTTGGTGAAAAATGGTATTTTAGTGTGGCTTTAATTTCTATTTCTTTTATTCAGAGTGAAATCAAACATCTTTTTGTATGTGTTAAAGAGACATTTCTATTTCATTTTCTGTGAACTCTGACAACAATTTTTTAGTTGATTGCAGTTTTTCCATACCATTTCTAAGAGCTCCTTATATATTAGTGTGATCTCACTTTAAATACATGGCCATGAGTCTCAGATATTAGTGTTGCTCAGCAATTCTATTGTCTTCCTAATACATTTGACCATTCATTTTCTTATGATCCCAAGTATTTCATAATTTCTTCTTTCTCCTTAAATTTTCAACAACTTGTCCTCCACATTCACTTTCAGCCTTTGGTCTATTTCACTGAGAAATATCAATGCCCTGCAGCTAAAGACCCCAGGAACACACCTGTAATTAAACAATGGTGGGTTTATTGACTCGTTGAAACAAGAGTGAAAGCACACCACTATCATGTGAATATCTCAGTAAAAGGTTGTTAGAAAGGATTTCTATAGGATTAGGGTTTGTGTTAGGTGATTTGGGGGGAAGATTTAAGAAGTGGGGCTTTTCCCTGGATTATATATTGTCAAGAGCTGCAGTGATTCTGTGATTGGGTATGTTACTAAATCTTACTAAAAGGTGAAAGAAACAAACTGAAGTTAAAGTTGATTGGGAAAGAAGCAGAAGTGACTTAAATCAGCCAGCATAGGGGGATATTTGGTAATTTGCATAATTTGAACTGTGTTCATCTTTTTGTCTCTGTTTAGACATGATTATGAAGTGGCCTTGTTTTTGTCTTGTTCTGTCATGGTCACAGAGTAGCTTTTATTTCATTTTCTTTCCTAACATGGGTGCAGTGTGAAATTTTTTATGTTCAACACAACACCATGGCCTGAATGTGGGTGCCAGACCATTCCTGGGTGGTCAGGGGCAGCTCTGAAGCAGTCAGAAGAGAACTTCCAGACTTGCCTCACCACCTCTAGTCACTTACCTGCACTTGTACACATACATTCCTTCCTGATACTAAGGATAAACAGTTCATGTTCCTATCCAAGGCCAGCCTATCCACTTGCATTCTAGATCCCAACTCTTTTCACATTCAAGATCTTCACTCCAGCAGTTCTTCCTCTCTCCCCCACCTCAAACAAACAAACAAAAACAAAACATAACATTTTAAATGAAGCAAACCAGCAATCTGGTTTTTGACTCTAAATCTCCCTCTGGCTACTGTCATATTTTACTGTCTCATTTAGAGCCAAACTCTGCCAACTAGTTCTTTGTACATGGCTGCCTTATACTTCTTGCCCTTTTCTCTTGAATCCGCCTTCTACCAAAATTGTTCTTGTCAAGGTCTAATGACCTCCAGATTGCTAAATAAAGTGTAACACATATCAATTCGCAGTTCTTATCTTACTTTATTACCAATTTTTGACATCTTTTATTTTGAATTCTCCTTGAAATACTTTATTTGGCTTCGGGGTGAAGTCCTGGATCTCACTGACCATTCCTTCTCAGAATCTTTGCTGTTTCCTCTTTATGTTCTCAACTTCTAAATTTTGGGGCATTCCAGGAACAAGTCATTGGATGTTTTTACTATCTACGTTTAAGCATCTGGTGATCTCACCCAACTTCATAGCCTTAAAAACCATTGATATTTTGATAATTACCAAATTTATATCTTCTGAACCCTAGGCTTATATACGAGGGCTGTCCGGAAAGTATCTAGCCATGTAACCATTCTCATTATATTGATAATGGCTGGATTTTTTTCCAGACAGCCCTCGTATACAACTACTTACTCCGTATTTTTCACTTGGATGTCTAGTCGGTATCTCAAAATTATTTAAAACCAAACTCACAGCTCCCTAAATAATTCTTCTCTTAGGCTTTCTTAATCTCAGTAAATATCTGCTCCATCTTTTCATTTCAGGCCAATAACTTTAGTTATCCTTAACTCATACTACACAACCTATCCACCAGAACATCATTTTATTTCTTCCTTATAAATACTATATATGCATAATCTGACCATTTCTCACCACTAGTATCATTACCACCCTGGTCCAAATCATCACCTCTCATCTGAGTTATTGCAGTAGCTTCTGATTGGTGTCAGTCTACTCAGGCTGCTATAACAAGAAATACCATTGACTCCGTGGCTAAACAACATGCATTTGTTTCTCAAGGTTCTGAAGTCTGGGAAGTCCAAGGTCAAGACACCAGCAGACTGGGTGTGTGGTGAGAGCCCACATCCTGTTCATAAGACACAGGGTATGTATTGGAGCAGAGGCGGGGGTTTGTGAGGAGTGACTTGTGCCTGGAAGCCACTTCGGGGTAGGCACAGGGGTTTGAGGTTGGAAGGTAGGTAAAAGACAAGGGTCTCACTCATCCTGATCCTCAGTAAAGACTGATCTCAGGCTAACAAATGAACATTACTGTACATCCTTAGGAGTGCATCAAGGGCAGGGGGTCCTTAACTGTCGCCAGGAGGCGCCGGGAGCGCCGGCAGAACCACAGGTGGCCCTCGCAGGGCGGGAGAGCCAGGCGCTCAGAGTGGGGCGCGGGGCGCGGGGCGCGGGGCGCGGGCCCGGCCGCCCCCTCCCCGTGGCGGGGCGCGCGTGCGCGGTGCCGCGGCGGGCGGCGGGTGGAGCCGCGATGGAGGGCCCGCTCACTGTCCGCCAGGTAAGGGGAGCCTCGCTGGGACGGGTTCCCAAACGGTGGTTTACCAGTTGTCTGCGCGATGGTTGTTTGAACCCTCTCACATCATGGTAATTAATTCCTCCTTTCCTTTTTCTTCGTGCTCTTTGGAGCAATGTGGAAAGTTATTACCAAGGGAACGGTTTCCTGTGCTTCCTGCGAGCCTTTCCCCTCTGAGCCATGATGGGAAGGACTGCTTCTCTTCGGCTGTGCAAAGAAATTCGGTCCCGAAATGGCCACTTTCCAGATGTCTCGGTCTCAGGCCCCATTGACTCATTCTCCATTGTCATGATTCTGAGCCGATGTCACGTTGATCCGTTTTCACCCCCTTCCCTTAACTATCAGATCATGATTAAAGGGCCCAGACTAGATAGTTTAAATCACTGGGCTGCCAACTATGGTGTTTTTTTTCCGACTAGTTTTGTCATTTGTTTGCTGCCTTATTTGATAAACAGAAGAACTTGTTGATTAATCTTCAGGGTGAAAACCTGTTCCTGCTACAGGAGTACCAGTATTTCTGAGCACTATTTTCATACTTTTACATTGGTTTTGTGTATATATTTTACTTCAAGAGAAATGCAGTTCATTATCTTTTATTTGAATGGCATCTTACAGTTTACAAAAAGGTAGAGGCACTCAAATAATTGTTGAATGAATGAATGGTAAAATTAGTATTTTAGTTGATTCTCAAAACTTTACTATTAAATAGGCAAGACAGGCAGGCATCCATGAACTCAGTCAGGCTTTCATTCACCTATGTTCCTGGCACTAGGTCTTTGGGATAAGATAGTGAGCAACACAGACATGATCCATGCTCTCCATGCGCTTACTGTCTAGACCAGAGAACCATTACCCCTACCATAGAGTCAAGAAAATGAATCTAGAGAGATTGAGTGAATGCCAGTGACCACACAGCTAATAAGTTAGAGAGATGGGATTCTGTTAAAGCCACTCTGCAAATCCAGAAAGGATCCCATTCTCCAAATTTGATTTGGATATAGAAAGTGATGATGCCACACACACACCATGAAGGTATGAAGAGGTTTCTTACTTATGTACAGTAGGCTCTCCATTAACCGAAACGCAAGCAACTGGCACTCTCAAGCGAGGGCCGGTTGCTTGAGAGTGCTGGCTGTTTGAGTCTGGTTAACAAAGAGTACTTACATTTATCTGGCATCTACCAATCTTTATGGGTGCTGGTTAACTGAGAGTCTACTGTATAAAGGCTTATTATTTATGTACTTACATAATGAACGGAAGTGCAGGAAGGGCACGCTTCTCAAGCAGACCTGAAATGACTTGAAAGGGCAAGGAGAGGAGGCTGGCTCCAGGTTCTCATTGTGGTTAGGGAGCTGGGTAGTGTGAGGGTTCCTGTGTGTGTGTAGAAAAAGGCTAGCTTGGTTTGACTCTCTCACCCACATCAAGAAAAGAACACTGAGGCTTTCTTGCCAACTTGCCCATTTGAGGGACAGAAGAGGAGGTAGAAAAAGAAGACGTGGAAAAGCTGTCAGCAGGCAAACAAAAGAACTGAATGAGACTCCTTATTATAATTCACACCTGATATTTGACTTACGACTGAAATGTACCATTTTTTATTTAGTTGAATTTGAACTTAAGTAGGACATTATGGCTATCTGTGAGGCTTGTAGCCTGAAGCCCGTAAGGAAGATGAAAGTGACACTGAATGCCTTGTTCAAGAGCCCAATGATGTATTTGGAGAAATAAAATGAGTGCCTTGGTCACTGTGAGTAATGTCTGGAACTATGATGAGGCTAAGGAGTGTCTTGGTGAAGCCTTTTATTATAGCTTTAGTATATGCAGACATGTGTGACTTTGATTTATACTTTGAGTATCTATGAGGTAAAAGTGTTCCAGGGGAAGCCAGGATGGCTCAATGGGTTAGACACTCACTTTGCAGCCCTAGGGACCGAGGATCGAATCCCGGCCCTGGCCTGTGCGGACCCATATGCTGAATTGGGGAGTGCCCCCAGTTCAGTTCTCACCGGGGCGAGACCCCGGCCCAGTTCCTGCCCTGTGCAGCCCCGCGCCCACCTGTGGAATGAAACTATGTGGAAAAACCGATGATGTGCAACTATGGAGACTGTTCTGGGCCCTCCCCCTTCTCTCTGTCTCTGTCTCTGTATCTCTATGTCAAAAACAATAAAAATAAATCTTTAAAAGTGTTCCAGAGTTCTTGCCCCAAAGGACATAACTCTTAAGCAATGGCCCAAAGGTCTACGAAGAAACGTGCAGATGCCTCCAATTGTTGGACAGAGCATTCACTGTTAAAATGACTGCGGGAAGTTCAGCCAGTTTTGCTGACCTGTGGGTCTTCTCCTTTATCAGGAACCTCCTGGTTAAGGGCTGAAAAGCATAGGTCTCTGAAGAGCTCCATTATGTGTCATGGTGGTGGTGTGCCCATCGAAAAGCAAGTTTGTCCATCAAATGTCAAATGGGGAGTCTGAAGACTACAAACTCCTATTGCTGTTCACTCAGTCAAACCCAAGTTGTTCCCCAAGTATTCAAGTTTAGAAGAGAGGTAACCTATTCTAACACCATGACATTTGACAAAGGAATGAGAAGACTATGCTTCCCTGCAGGTGGGATATGCCAGAGGGCCCAGATTTGGTTCTATCCTGTAGAAAGGAGGACTTGGTGGCTGTGCTGAGCTTGTAAAGTGTTGCTTCCAGGATCCAAGGCATAATGGGCAGCTGAGGATGGAGGGTCACAGGCTCAAATTCCTAGAGAGTCCAGTATGCTGGCGGTAATTGCTACCCTAATGACATATAGTATGGGGCCGAGGAGATAGTTTCTGGCATCAGAAGCCTATGGACAACTTATGGACAATAAGGGTGGTCCAGAGACTCCAGGAATCATGAAAAGACTCTGCTTAAAGTCGCCACAGTGAAGGATTGTGTGTGTGTGTGTGTGTGTGTGTGTGTGTGTGACCACAGCATCAAGGATATAGTCAACTGTGAAGCACCATTCATTTTTCCAACTTTTTAACAGGCCACATTGGAGAAGCAGTAGGGTAATCCCTTTTTCACCAATTAGGTCTTATAAATCTCAATCTTTGAAGGCCTTGTTTTATTTTACATTGATCTGTATTAGCTATTTTGACTAGGAATGGGAGGGTGGGGTTGGTGCATAGGGTTCTACTTTTTAGAAATCCAATTTGTTAGGTCCAAAGACTTGAATTAAATGTATAACGTATTGGGCCAGAGTGTCTACTCCCCTGTGGTTTATTTTAGGGAGATGTGACCAGGGAAAATTTAGGCAAGGCAGTAGTTCTGGTGGTTAAAGTGAGACATGCCTATTCGTTGTCTATTTTATGTTAAGTAATTCCCCTAAGATTATTGGGAGTAACTGGTTTAAATTTAGTGAGTTCTCCAGATGTAGCTATCATTTGAGCCCAGTATTGATTAAAGCCATGAAGATTTGCCAATTGATGCATTTCAGCAGATTTGATAGTAAATCAAAACCTATGCTGTAGAGGTGGAAAAACCAACATTTATCTTTTGTGTATAAATTATTATTATCATTATTATTTTCAAAGACTTATTTTATTGTTTGAGAGAAGGTGAAAGAGAGAGAGAGAGAGAGGACCCAGAGCAGTCTCCATAGTTGTACATCAACATGGTTTCATTCCACACAAGGACCACACGGGGTGGGAACTCCCCCTACCTGCCACCCTCCTGCATGGGATGTGAGAACCTTCGCTGCTGAGCCATCCCAGCAGTTACCAATGGTGCTGCAGTTCAACACATGGGGTTGCACAGACTGGGGCTGGGAATCAAATCCTGGGCCTCACGATTGTGTGGCAAGAGCTCAACTGCTGAGCTATTCTGGCATCCCTGGTTGTATAAATTATTTTAATAAGTTTTGGATTTCCAACTGCATCAAATTGTGGACTTCTGTTTCAATTTTTGGATTTCCAACTGCATCAAATTGTGGACTTCTGTTTCAATTTTTGGATTTCCAACTGCATCAAATTGTGGACTTCTGTTTCAATTTTTTGTTTATTTATTTTATTTGTTTCTTTCCCTTGTATCCATTTTTTTTCTCTCTCTCTTTTTGGTGATTAGTGAATATACTTTGCGTGGTGGAAGTCCTCTCTACTCTTTCATATTTATAAATTCATTTCTCCAAGGAGCCTAACTCAGTATCACTAGGGTTAGGTACTTCCCCTATGGTTACTTTATGGGTTGGATAAATGAAGGTTATTAGGAGGGGGGGACCCAAAAAACCCTAGAATTTATTTATAAAAAATTACATATATATTTTTACATGTTTAAACTTCAGTCACCTTCAAAGTACTCTCTCTGAGGCAATACACCTATCAAGACCCTTTTTCCACTACTCAAAACAGTTTTCGAACTTCTCAATTTTGATGCCTTTTAGTGCTTCTGCCGTTTCTTGTTTCACCTCTTCCACATCAGCAAACCATTTCCATTTGAGGACTTTTTTCGTCTGGGGAAACAAAAAAAGTCACTCAGGGTAAGGGGTGAGATCAGGTGAGTAGGGAGGGGGGGGCACCGGGGTCAAACTCTTTTTTGGTTAAAAACTGTTGAACACCCCATGTGGTGTGGGCAGGTGCGTTGTCATGGCACATGTTTGTATCACCCATCATGAAATGGGCACATGCATTGAAAGAGTCTCCAGAAAAATTCACTGAAGTCAAACACAGTCTCTCACAAGGCCAGCTGGTACACTGATGCAGATGGGTTCCTAGAACACTCACCTAACAGGGGAAAGCCTGTACTACAAGGGGCCCACTCTTCAGAAGATAATTCATTATTTTAGGGTCTCCCCTCATACAATAAGATTAAGTTGAGTTTGAATTAATCCTTTGCTATGTCACACAAATGCCATGGATGCTTTCCACTGTAACCCAGAGGATCAGGGATTTTGTTAAAACAGAGGCATAGGTGGAAGTACCAGCAACAGAAGTATTTAAGGGTCCTGGTGAGCTATGTGCTCTTAGAATGGCTGCTTCCCCTTCCCCTCCATATCTCCTTTCTTTTTTTTCTTGATTTGGTAATGACTGCTCTTTTATGAGTAATCATCACTCCATGAGCTCATAGCTTGTATAAGGCATAATCTTGCCCCTGAGTTCTCCATAGATTGGGGGCCAATGCCTGGTGGAGACATCTGATTCATTTATTTTAACTCCATTGTCTGTATAAACCACAGTTAATTTACCAGTTTCCCTGCCAGTAAACAGGAAGGTTGTTTGGACTTTTTTAGTATTATAAATATTGTTGACTCCACATGCATATTAAATTGCTAGGACATAAGTAGATACCCTTCTTAGGCTCTACTAGTCATTGCAGGTTATTTCCAAAGATTGTGAGCCAGTTGTCATTCCCATTACATTTTGTTTGTTTGTTTTTGACTCTTTATTTCTCTAGCTGACTATGAACTATGGAGACTCAGGACTTTATTTTATTCATTTTTGAATTCCTAGTGCCAACTAAACTACCTAACAAATAGAAGTAGTTGGAAAATATTTGTTGCATGTGTAAATGTTTGAACTATGGAAACAAACATATGCAATACTGTTTTCTGAAAGCTTAAATATTTCCCTTTTCAAGTTAATTTATGTATTTTGAACATTAACTCATTTCTTTTTAAAATGGGTATTTCTCAATAAGTAATTTATATTGTTTGATACTTGTTTCCAGGTAATAAATGAAGGGGATTCAAGCTTTGCCACCGAGTCGCAGGAAGAGTTAGAGGAAAGTCCTAGTCCAATTGTGGATGAGAATAATATAGTGTCAGCTAAAAAGCAGGGGTCACATTTACATAACTGGAGTGGTGACTGGAGCTTTTGGGTAACATTTTTTTCTTATATCTTTATTTTAGTCTGAAATGCAATTTTTTTAAAGCTCTACAGAAATTCATATATTTGTAGTATTTTCTTATTGTCTAGATTTTGGATATTTGCATTTTAGTCCAGAGTCCCAAAGACTTTTCTGATTATGCTCTCATTTGGCCACTAGAATGCACTGTTGTCTGGTTTGATGTTGTGGAATTACCGGTATCTGCTTCAATTTCCCTGAGAGAAAACTACACCACAGAATTGGATTCCTCTTGCACTGTTCACTGTATTGACCACAGACTAACATTATACAGAAACCATATTTCTAAAAGTTAAGAAGCGGCTATTTTACATAATTTGGAATTAAAGATTTAGTGCCTATACCTAAAAGGAAGTTTAAAAACATCTGACCTATAGTGTATAATGATTATAAGATAGATTTTTAACTTAGGCATTTCATCTTCTTTTTGCACTTTGCTCACTTGGTTGCATAACCTGGATATGCTTCAGGTTTCCCCACTGTAAAATGAGACTACTACTTGTTGATTAGATACATAGAGGCTTTAGATAAGCACATTTCTGTTACCATATGAGTGCTAGCAATCATTATGTTAAAGAACTCATTCTAAATCTAGCAATTCCAATGAGAGTTATGAGCCAGCCATTTGATAGACTCTGGTATAATGCAACTGTAAGTGAATTTTATGTAAGATTATAAGGTGTAGATAATTCTAATATTAATTTATTAGAAATCTGATCTCTTGAGTATTAGGTATACTTGGTAGCAGTATTTCTAATAATTTTTAGGGTAGACCAAAGAAGACATATTATTAGCAGGTTATAAAGATTTGTATGAGTACCATTATTCTTTTCATAATTAGCAAAATTAGCATTATTTTTGGTCACTTGTAGAGAAAGTTTATTACTATTGTAGTGTTTTGACCCTTCTGCACTGTTACTTTTTATAGCTTATGTTATAGATTGGAAAATCTTCATAGTGTCAAGGGTTATGTACAGGGTTAAACAGTTACTGTAGTTACTCTTGGCAGACTTTATGCAAGAAATAGGGTAAAGCAAGAGAAGGAAAAAGCAAGGGAATGACAATTTAGAAATAGAGGAGAGAGAAAAAAGAGGTATGTGTTTTACAGCTTTGCTACTGAAAATATAGTACGTGGGGCTAGAAGACTCAGCATCACTTATCAGTTGATTAAAACATGCAGAATCCTGGGCCCAACCTCAAACCTGTGGAATCAGAATCTTCATTTTCACAAGATTTCCGAGATATTCATATGCACATTCAAGTTTGAGAAGCACTGGTTTAAAGTGTTGAAGGTCTATTTTGTCTATTTAGGCCTCTATGCTGATTGCTAACACTTTTATTTTGAAGAAGTTTTATATGAATTCACTTGGAATAGACTTAAAGACAAATACAACATGTCAGAAGTTTTATTGACTTTTTCAGAGGTCACTTACCCAGAAACCAGAACTATCAGAACTCAGAAGCAAACAAAAATAAAAAAGAACCTGAATAAAGTTCATTCTGCTATATATTGTAAGAGGAGAATTTCTCAAGTGTTCATTTGGAAAATCTTTAATATGTTTTTGACATTTTTTTATAAGCCTAACAAATAAGTTGATTCCCATTTTGTAGTTGAATAAAATATTGGAGATATGGAAATTACTTGGTGATAACACATGTGAGGTCTGACAATTAAGTTCACGAACTCATCCTAGAAAAAGTGCTATGTACCTTTTTGGTGAATATCATTACAGTCACCTTCGAAGTACACCCATTGGGAAGCTATGCACTGACTCTAGCACCTAGTCCACCCTTCAAAGCAATTTTGGAATTCTTTCTGGAATGTCATCATATTACCTTTGTGATGTCTTGAATGTCTTCAAAATGTCTTCCTTTCAATATTTCCTTTATCTTTGGGTAAAGAAAAAAGTCACTGGGGGCCAGATTCTGTGAGTAAGGAGGGTGGTTTAGTACAGTTATTTCTTTTTTTTTTAATTGTTAAATTTGATGAGGTTACATTGGTTGGTAACAATTAGACAGTTTACAGATGTACAAGTCCACATCACATCATTCATGCATCGTATTATGTGCCCATCACTCAGTATCAGTTCCCCTTCCATCACCTTATATCTAGTGCCCACTCCCACCTCCCCCCACAACTGTCCCCCCGCCCCTCCCCCCTATCCTGGTAAC